>SJYQ01097042.1:34121-127019 GCA_006410935.1 Redunca redunca
CACAAGCTGGAATCAAGATTGCCAGGAGAAATATCAATAACCCCAGATATGCAGATGACACCACCCTTATGGCAGAAAGTGAAGAGGAAGTAAAAGGCCTCTTGATGAAAGTGAAAAAGGAAGCGAAAAAGTTGGCTCAAAGCTCAACATTAAGAAAACAAAGATCATGGCATCTGGTCCTATCACTTCATGGGAAATAGATGGGGAAACGGTAGAAACAGTGTCAGACTTTCTTTTTTTGGGCTCCAAAATCACTGCAGATGGTGACTGCAGCCATGAAATTAAAAGATGCTTACTCCTTGGAAGAAAAGTTATGACCAACCTAAATAGTATATTCAAAAGCAGAGACATTACTTTGCTGACTAAGGTCCGTCTAGTCAAGGCTATGGTTTTTCCTGTGGTCGTGTATGGATGTTAGAGTTAGACTATGAAGAAAGCTGAGCGCCGGAGAATTGATGCTTTTGAACTGTGGTGTTGGAGAAGACTCTTGAGAGTCCCTTGCACTACAAGGAGATCCAACCAGTCCATTCTGAAGGAGATCAACCCTGGGATTTCTTTGGAAGGAATGATGCTAAAGCTGAAACTCCAGTACTCTTCATTGGAAAAGACTCTGATGCTGGGAGGGATTGGGGGAGGGAGGAGAAGTGGATGACAGAGGATGAGATGGCTGGATGGCATCACGGACTCGATGGACATGAGTCTGGGTGAATTCTGGGAGATGGTGATGGACAGGGAGGCCTGGCGTGCTGCGATTCATGGGGTCACAAAGAGTTGGACATGACTGAGGGACTGAATTGAACTGAACTAATTGTGTTCTTTTTGTTGTGATGGTGAATGGGATTGTTTCCTTAATTTCTCTTTCTGCTTTTTCATTGTTAGTGTGTAGGAATGCAAGAGATTTTTCTGTATTAATTTTGTATTTCATGACTTTACTAAATTCACTGATTAGCTATAGTAATTTTCTGGTGGCATCTTTAGGGTTTTCCACATATAGTATCATGTCATCTGCAAACTGAGAATTTTACTTCTTTTTGAATCTTTTATTTCTTTTTCTTCTCTGATTGCTATCTCTAGGACTTCCAGAACTATATTGCAGGCATGGGCACCCTTGTCTTGTTCCTGATCTTAGAAAAAATGCTTTCAGTTTTTCACCACTGAGAATAAAGTTTGTATGGGTTTGTTGTATGTGGCCTTTGTTATGTTGAGGTAGGTTCTTTAAAAAGTATGGAGATTCCTTAAAAAACTAGGAATAAAACTACCATATGACCCAGCAATCCTACTATTGGGCATATACCCTGAGACTATCATAATTGAAAAAGACATATATACCTATGCGTCTTTGCAGAACTGTTTACAATAGCCAGAAATTGGAAGCAACCTAGATATCCACAGTCAGATGAATGGATAAAGAAGTTGTGGCACATATATACAATGGGATATTACTCGCCCATAGATAGGAATGAATGTGAGACACTTACTGTAAGGTGGATAAATCTAGAGCCTGTTACACAGGGTAAGTCAGAAAGACAAAAACAAATATCGTACATTAACACATATATATGAAATCTAGAAAAATGGTACTGATGTACCTATTTGCAGGACAGGAATAGAGACTCAGGCATAGAGAACAGACTTATGGATACAGTGGGAGCAGGAGAGTGTGGGACAAATTGAGAGAGTACCATTGACATATTTACACTACCATGTGTAAAATAGATAGCTAGTAGGAAGAAGCTGCATAACACAGGGAGCTCAGCTCAGTGCTCTCTGATGACCTAGATGGGGAATGGGGGCGGTGGGAAGGAAGCTCAAAAGGAAGAGGACATGTGTAGACTTATAGCTGATTTACGTTGGACAGAAGAAACCAGCACATGTAAAGCAATCATCATCCAATTAAAAATAAATTTAAAAAATTAAAAAATACAATGTTTTGGCTTTCACGAGGATAAAATAAGGAACTGTATGAAATAAGCAAAACGCTATCTCTGCCAGTGAGAGTAGAATACTTGGCTTGAGATAGATGGCAAAGGAAAATTTACTGAGAATTTTGGATTCTATTAATTGACAAGAGAGATGTTATTCCATACTATTGGCATAAGCATATCCTTATCCTGGCTGTCATGGTCTTGACTTAACAAGGATACCTGCCTTTTGCCTTAGAGGACATATACTCACAAACCTTATGGCTTACAAATCTTATGGTTAGGTCTCACCTGCCTTCATCTTCCTCTAATAATGGAATGATGTCATAATTTAAGACCAAGTTTAGAGATTTTTCAATCCAGAAACAATGATGGCATAACCTAGGCTGCTAGTAGCTCTCCCCAGACCTAGACCTGTAGGACATGTTATTATAGTAACAAGAGTTACTGCAATAAAAACAGCATGTTTCTGAACAGAAACCCAGACGAACAGGCCAGTGGAGGAGCACAGAGAGGCCTTGTACATGTGGGAACTTGATATGTGTTGGCATCTCAGTTTTTAAATAAGCTTTTAAAATTATAACTTATTTTATGTAGATAGATGGTGCTGGAAAAACTGAGTTTACCAAAGAGAGAAAGGTAAAGTTGGATTTGTACTTCACACTACAAGAAAAAGAAAGCAAAGATATACAAAAATTAAAAGAAAACAAAAACAAAGATTAGTGTGAAAGGTAAAACTGTGCAGCTAAAGCAAATTGCAGATGGAGATAATGGAAGAAGTGGACAATGGAAGTGTACAGTGGTCATGATTCAACATGATCACAAATTTTCAAATGATAAGGGTCTCTCTATCTTCCCTGGTGGCTCAGATGGTAAAGCGTCTGCCTGCAATGCAGGAGACCTGGGTTCGATCCCTGGGTTGGGAAGATCTCCTGGAGAAGGAAATGGCAACCCACTCCAGTACTCTTGCCTGGAAAATCCCAGGGACGGAGGAGCCTGGTAGGCTACAGTCTATGGGGTCGCAAAGAGTCGGACATGACTGAGCGACTTCACTTTCACTTTCACTTTCAAGGGTCTCTATTTCTAATCTTACAACAAAACGGTGCAAAATTGCAGCAGAGACTTCTCTGTGTTCCTCAAAGCCTCTTTTCTCTCCCTCCTGTTGTTCAGTTGCCCAGTAGTGTCCGACTCTTTAAGACTCCATGGACTGCAGCATGACAGGCATCCTTGTCCTTCACCAGCTCCTGGAGTTTGCCCAAGTTCATGTCCATTGCATTAGTGATGCCATCTAGCCATCTCATCCTCTGATGCCCCCTTCCCCTTCTGCCCTCAATCTTTCCCAGCATCAGGGAATTTTCCAGTGAGTTGACTGCATCAGGTGACCAAATTGCTGGCACTTCAGCTTCAGCATGAGTCCTTCCAACGAGTTTTCAAGGTTGATTTCCTTTAAGATTGACTGGTTTGATCTCCTTACTGTCTATGAGACTCTCAGGACTCTTCTCCAGCAACACAGTTTGAAGGCATTAATTCTTTGATGCCCTGCATTCTTTATGGTCTAGCTCACACCCCCTTCATGGATTATTGCCTTGTCATGGCAAAGGGACTTGTGTAGCTCAATGAAGCTATGAGCCATGCCACGTAAGGCCACCCAAGATGGACAGGTCATAGTGGAGAGTTCTGACAAAAAGTGATCCACTGGAGGAGGGAATAGCAAACCACCCCAGTATACTTGCCATGAGAACCTCATGAACTGTATAAAAAGACAAAAAGATATGACACCAAAAGATGAGTCCCTCCTGTTACACAGATTCTTTTGCAGTTTTCTGTGTCCATGGACTGAATCCTGACCAGTGGAATGTAGGCATAAATGATGTATGTTACTTCCAGGACTGGCCCATATAGTCATAAATAGAACATTCTGCCATGTTCTTCCCTATAGGTCATTGGCCAGTACTGTGCTGACCTAACTGGGAGCACAGACTCAAGATGCAAGAAGTCTGAGTCCTTGCATGTCCATATAGAAGGCTGCATTGCTAACACCTGCTTTGGACTATTCTGTGGAAAAAAACAAACAAACAAAAAACAGTGTGTTGAACCACTGAGATTTGGAGGGCTATTGTTACTGTGGTTAGTGACACCTTAACTAACAAAAATGGCAACATCATGGATTAAAATATAAAATTATAAATGCTCTAGAACAGAATTTACAAGAGAGATTTTATGATGTAGAGATGGAAAAGAAGTTTCTAAGCATGGAAGAAGAGACAAAAACATACATTAATGTTTAATAGATTTCATCACATAGAATTCTTTTAAACCAAGGACCATTTAATTGTTGCAAGTACACTTACAATGATATCTACACCCTTAATAAATTTAAGTGTACAGAACAGTGTTGTTACCTATAAGTGCAATGTTATACAGCAGAGCTCTAGAATTTACTCATCTTTCATAACTGAATTTTATACCCACGGAGCAGAAGTTTTCTATTCCCCCCTCGCACCAGCCCCTAGCAACTGATTTTCCACTCTGTTTCTATGAATTTGATTATTTTTATTGCCTCTTAGAAGTGGAATCCTGCAGTATTTATTCTTCTATGACCAGCTTCTTTCACTTAGCATAATGCTCTCCAGGTTCATCCTTTTCGTTACATACATCAGAATTTCCTTCTTTTTTAAGGCTGAATAAGATAATGTTATGCACATTATACATATATATTATTTACATTATATTTTATAATAATTATACCACATTTTGTTTATTCATTCTGTATATTCCACGCTTGATTTATCCTTTCATTGAGTGATGGACATTTAGATTGTTTTCCTATCTTGGCTATTGTGAATAATGATGCAGTGAACATGGGAGAACAGTTATCTCTTCAAATTGATCACTAACCACTATTTATTTAGGCAAAAATAAACTTTTGCATTTGATTTACAACTATAGTCAACACACCTCTGAGCAAACAAGAACTGTATTTGCAGTTTAAAACAACTCCTGTATCTGAGCTATACATATATCTCTCCTGTTGCTGAGGTTATAATGATGGCAATTAAAAATTGAAGTACCAGTTTAATTACTAACTAGGTGGCTCAGAGGTAAAGAATCTACCAGTAAGGTAGGAGATGCAGATTCGATCCCTGGGGTGGGAAGATTCCCTGGAGGAGGAAATGGCAACCCACTCCAGTATTCTTGCCTGGAAAATTGCATGGACAGAGAAACCTGGTAGGTTACAGTCCATGAGATCACAAAGAGTCAGACACAAGCATACAAATGCATGCAAGAGGTAAATTAATAGAAATATTACTCATAAATTGATCTGCTGTGTTTGGTCACTCAGTCGTGTCTGACTTTTTGTGACCGCATGGACTGTACTCTGCTAGGCACCTTTGTCCATGGGGTTCTCCAAGCAAGAACACTGGAGTGGGTTGCCATGCCCTCCTCCAAGGGATCTTCCTGACCCAGGAATCAAACCGGGGTCTCCTGCATTGCAGGCAGATTCTTTACCAGCTGAGCTATCATGGAAGCCCCACAAGTTGGTAATATTATCTTCAAAACATTAAGAACCCGAGTCCCATCAAAATTTAATTCAAGCAAAGATTTTGTCTCTTAAGTAATAGTAGTTTTTTACACTGATGTCAAAAGATAAATAATCCTAAACTATTTCTTTTAAAAGAGACAAAAGTGGGGGCCCCAAGTTTTTCAGTATAGTCTGGAAGTTATCAGCACAGTTCTGAAATATTTGGTTTGTTTGAAAGTTGAGTTAATCTAGAATGAATCCTCTTTTATTTTCAGGATACGAGGATGGTAGAGGTGTGAGATGAAAATGGAGGAGGAAACAGAGAAAGGGAAGAAGGTGAAAAGGTCCTTCTTGCAGAAATTGTCCCCTTGGATCAATATACATCCCTTTGGCAATAATGAATTTGGCTAGATGGACATAATCTAATAGCAAACATGAGATGCTAGTGGTGGAGAGAGGAAAGCTCTGATTTCAACAGTAAGCTTCAGCTGCTGGTATGGGATTACGTGGGGATTGACACTTGGCCTCATATTCTCTTGGAAAACTGCTTGTGGTGTGATTACTCAATTCATTTTCTATTGAATGGATCAGTGTTATAAGTTCAGCCACCAACTTCTCTTGTTCTGTGCATGTAGGGCTTTCTTCATTCAAGTCTTATTTTCAGGAAATTACTTCATTCTTAAACTTTCAGTTTCCTCCAGGCTCCAGATTTCTGATGACTCTTTCTCTAGGCTAGAAGTCTTCAAAAATGACTCCATCTTTTCATATTTTTTTTGAACAGAGCTAAGCTATCAAGGAGTTCATGTATTTTCTGAATCAATGCTAGCATGCTCTGGGGCAAGTTTTTCTTTTAAATAAAAAGCCAGCTTTTGTTTGACCTAAATATTCTGAACAAAAGATGTGCTGCATGCTCAGTTGTGTCTGACTCTGAAATTTCATGGATAGTAGCCTTCCAGGCTCCTCTGTCCATGGAATTTTCCAGGCAATAATATTGGAGTGGGTTGCCATTTTCTACTCCAGGAGATCTTCCTAACCCAGTTATCAAACTTTGATCTCTTGCAGCTTCTCCAATGGCAGGCAGGTTCTTTACAACTGTGCCACCTGGGAATTCTGCCTAATAAACTGAGGCTTCCCTGATGGTTCAGGCTGTAAAGAATCTGCCTGTAATGCAGGAAACCTGGGTTCGATCCCTGGGTTGGGAAGATCCCCTGGAGACGGGAATGGCTANTTGCCATACATCAACATGAATCTGCCATGGGTGTACACATGTTCCCAATCCTGAACCCCCCTCCCACCTCCCTCCCCATACCATCCCTCTGGGTCATCCCAGAGCACCAGCCCCAAGCATCCTGTAAAGCTGTGGTACATATACACAATGGAGTATTACTCAGCCACTCCAGTATGCTTGCCTGGAGAATTCCATGAACAGAGGGGCCTGGTAGGCTATTAGGCATCACCAAATAGTGTATACTTTGAAAGGACTGTATTTGAAAAGACTGTAGGTTCTTTGGGTCAACTTATAGGACCTGATATTAGGAATAAAATATAGGACTTGTAAAAAAAAAAAATGTGAGTCTAGCTCCCACAAGAAGCTGCACAATTAAAAGTCTAGACAAAGTCATCAGTCAGCAAGGCCACTGCCTTGTACAGATTTCCAAAGATTAGCTGGGAGTAAGGTTTCTTAGAGGTTCACAGCCCCTCTGTGGCACCAACATTCCCCCACCCAAATCCACCTTCACAACAAAGGCTGCATTAGAGTGTAAACTGCAGTGCACACTCCATAGAGTTGCAGTTAGAACCCACTGGGATACACCATCAGTGGAGCAGAGGATGTTTATAATAAAGAACACACATGCTCCACACTCCCTATTCTCACTCTCCTTTGTAACTTTTTAATTAGAAAAAATTCAAATAAAGAAAAGTAGAAATATTATACAATGGACATCCATTTAACCACCACCTAGATACAACACTATTAACAGTTTATACTATTTGCCCCACCTACCTCTCTCACATTTTTTTTTTTTTTGGTAAGTGAATCACTTCAAAATAAACCACTGACATCTGGACACTTTGGCATGCGATTCCAAAAAATAAGGACATTCTGCTGCATAACTGTACATCCTGCTGGTAGTATTGTTTCCCATTTTACAGATGGGGAAACACTGAAAATCTCTTTGAAGAAGGTAGGGAGCTAGAACTTTAGCATACTAACTGTTCAAGGCTGTAGGGTAAGGTGGTGAGTGGTCCTGAGACGTGGGTGGCAGCTCTGACGAAACTCTCTGAAATGTGGGGGCTTATGTAAAAATCTTTCATTACTATAAAAAGAAAAAGTACACCATAAACAAAGTGAAAATACAAGTGACAAACTGTGAAAAAACATACAGTTTATATAGTAAAAATCAAATGTTAACATTCTTAACATATAAAGAGCTCTTTCAAATAAAAACTTAAATACCTCATTTTTTAAATAGAAAATTGTATTTTAATGATCATTTGTTTTGCCAGCCTATAGTCTTTCCTTCTACTTTGCACAATTTTGCTTTGGGAAAATGCCCTTTACTATCTCCTAAAACTGTCAAGAGCATGTTTTCACCTTCCCCACCTCAAGAACTGACGTGTGACCAATCAAACTACCTCACCCCTCAGGTGTGCTGATAGTTCAGGGATTGGTATGTTCCCAATAAGTCAATCTTTTGCAGGGGTAGAAGCTGTTGCATATGCAATAAGATAAAAGGAACCCCTCCTTCTAAGAAGACAAACTTTCGGAGAGGGACAGTAGAAGAGAGAGGGGGAGAGAGAGAGGTGATTTCATAATTATGTGATTTGAGGTCTTGGATCTAGACTTGCACAAAAGTAGCTGCACCTCTGTTTCCAAGTTATAAAATCTAATAATTCTTCAAGTTAGTTAGGTTTCTGTAATTTGCCATCGAATATTAGATCGGTGCAAAAGTAATAGTGGTTTCATACCCTGAATTTTAAATCGTTATAACTAGGCTCAAACACACCTTTATTAATCAAAATAGGAACCATTACAATCAACACATTTCTGCCAATGAGAAATAAGTTTGTTTATTCCTATAGCATAAAAATCCTTGCTTTGTTGAATCTAGATTCAGCAAACTCTTGGAAAGCATTTTCTGTATCCTGCTGGCTGTGGAAGTATTTTCCCTTCAAAACGTTGTCAAGATGCTTGAATAAGTGGTAGTCAGTTGATGAAAAGTCAGGTGAATATAGCAGATGAGGGAAAACTTCAGAGCCCAATTCATTCAAGTTTTGAAGCACTGGTTGTGCTACATGTGGTCCAGCATTGTCGTGAAGAAGAATTGGACCCTTTCTGATGACGAATGCTGGCTGTAGGTTTTGCAGTTTTCAGTGCATCTTGTCGATTTGCTGAGCATACTTCTAAGATGTAATGGTTTCACCAGGATTCAGAAAGCTATAATTGATCAGACTGGCATCAGATCACCAATTAGTGACCAAGACTCTTTTTTTGGTGAAAATTTGGCTTTGGAGGTGCTTTGGAGCTTCTTCTTAGTCCAATCACTGAGCTGGTCATCACTGACTGTCATATGAAATCCATTTTCCAGATGGGGAAACACTGATGCCTGAATGTTTCCCCATCCATTGTGTGTTTCACATCACAATCCAGTACAGAAATAGTTTGTTGTTGTTGAGTAGAATAAGAGAAGATGACACTTCAAAATGACAATTTTTTTGATTTGCAGTTAGCTCATGAGGCACTGGTAGGCTACAGTCCATGGGGTCTCAAACAGTCTCACACGACTGAGTGACTTTACTTTCACTTTTCACTTTCATGCATTGAAGAAGGAAATGGCAACCCACTCCAGTGTTCTTGCCTGGAGAATCCCAGGGACGAAGGAGCCTGGTGGGCTGCCGTCTGTGGGGTTGCTCAGAGCCAGACATGACTGAAGCGACTTAGCAGCAGCAGTAGCGTGAGGCACTGACTTATTGAGCTTTTTCATTTTTTAATTTGCTTCAAATTCCAAATGACTGCAGAATGATCAACACTGAGTTCTTGGGCAACTTCTTATGTAGTTGTAAGAGGATCAGCTTCGATGATGTTCACAGTTGTCGTTGTCAACTTCTGATGGCCAGCCACTGTGCTTCTCATTTTCAAGGCTCTCATCTCCTTTGCAAAACTTCTTGAACCACCATGGCATTGTAAGTTCATTAGCAGTTCCTGGGTCAAATGCATTGTTGATGTTGCAAGTTTCCCCTGCTGCTTTACAACCCATTTTTGAACTCAGAAAATCACTCAAATTTGCTTTTTGTCTAATATCATTTCCATAGTCTAAAATACATGTAAAATAAACAGCAAGTAATAACTCATTAACAAAAAATAAAAAGCAAGAAATGTGCATTTTTATGATATATAGCATAACCACATTTAAGAATGCATTCCAATATCAAATGACAAACTTCAGCAATGCAAAACTGCAATTACTTTTACACTAACCTGGTTCCAAATAGGAAAAGGAGAATGTCAAGGCTGTATAATGTCACCCTGCTTATTTAACTTATATGCAGAGTACATCAAGAGAAACGCTGGACTGGAAGAAGCACAAGCTGGAATCAAGATTGCAAGGAGAAATATCAATAACCTCAGATATGCAGAAGACACCACCCTTATGGCAGAAAGTAAAGAGGAGCTAAAAAGCCTCTTGAAGAAAGTGAAAGAAGAGAGTGGAAAAGTTGGTTTAAAGCTCAACATTCAGAAAACAAAGATCATGGCACCTGGTGCCATCACTTCATGGGAAATAGATGGGGAAACAGTGGAAACAGTGTCAGACTTTATTTTGGGGGGCTCCAAAATCACTGCAGATGGTGAGTGCAGCCGTNCAGTCCATTCTGAAGGAGATCAGCCCTGGGATTTCTTTGGAAGGAATGATGCTAAAGCTGAAGCTCCGGTACTTTGGACACCTCATGAGAAGAGTTGACTCATTGGAAAAGATTCTGATGCTGGGAGGGACTGGGGGCAGGAGGAGAAGGGGACGACCCAGGATGAGATGGCTGGATGGTATCACTGACTCGATGGATGTGAGTCTGAGTGAACTCCGGGAGATGGTGATGGACAGGGAGGCCTGGCGTGCTGCGATTCATGGGGTCGCAAAGAGTCGGACAGGACTGAGCGACTGAACTGAACTGAACTGAATGTTGTTTAGTCTCTAAGTCGTGTCTGACTCTTTTGCAACCCATGGACAGTATCCTGCTGGGCTCCTCTGTCTATGGGATTTCCCAGGCAAGAATACTGGAGTGGGTTGCCATTGCCATTTCCTTCTCCAGGGGATCTTCCTGATCCAGGAATCAAACCCGTGGCTCCTACCACCCTCCTGCATTGCAGGCAGGTTCTTTACTGGCAGAGCCACAGGGGAAGCCCCAGCACCAACCTAATAGTAGTAGTAGTAGTAGTTTAGTCGCTAAGTTGTGTCCGACACTTGTGACCCCATGGACTGCCAGGCTCCTCTGTCCATGGGATTCTCCAGGCAAGAATACTGGAGTGGATTGCCATTTCCTTCTCCAGGGGATCTTCCCAACCCAGGAATTGAACCCGGGTCTCCTGCACTGCAGGCAGATTCTTTACCAACTGAGCTATGAGAGAAGCCCAAGCTTAATGTATTTGTTGATGAACAAGTCATGAAAGAAAAAATTTTAAATGGCTGGTGGTCCAATTCCCAACCATGAGAACAATCTCAGAGGGGAAAAAAACAATTTAACATCAGATAGCAAGATTTTGTTTCACATTTTCAAAGATTAAAAGGGTTGATAAGTACTGAAAAGGTATAAAATTAAATATTGCTTAAATTTTAGGTGCATATGGAGGGTGGTGTGTGGACAAGGGGACTTGACTGACCCTTCTGGCAGTTTAATCCTTTTGCCTTCCTTGGGCTGGATTCTGCTTCCAGAAGTCCTTTCACTTCACTCTAACTTCATGTTCAACTTCCTGTTCCTTCCACATGCTATGAGCCACCATTTTCCTAAAGCCCCCACATGCCCTTACCATGATCCACCGTCCAGTGGCTTCATCTCAAGTCGCTGACTTCTTCCCAGAAGGAGTTCTAGGTGTTCTGTGTGGCCAGGCATCCTGAAGTCAGAGTCTACTCTGCAGAAAATGACTAGCAAGCTAGAAGCTTTACTTCTTCCCCGTTAGCCTACCTCTTCACACCACAGTTAAGACACATGTGTATACACACACACAGGTTAACACCACAAGTAAAACACACACACAGGGGTTGTATGGCAACATAGTTTTGAGTGGGGACTACGGCATCTGACTACCAAGGTTTAAATCTTGACTCTGAATCTTACTAGATACACGGTCCTAGGAAATATACCTAACAACTTTTTGCCTCAATTTCTTTATTTAGAAAGTTAAAAATACCTATCTGTTTTGAGGGTAAATGAATACACATGCAAAACTTTCAGCACAGCATTGTACATGTGGGTTACCAACGGCACGTGTCGTCATCAGTCCTAAATAAGCACACAGACTTGTTTCCAGAATAGGAAAGCTCGTAAATCATTATTAAAATTTATTGACAAGTGACAGAAACCAATGTCAAGTAGCTGGAGCAAAGAAGGCAATTTATCAGCTCATTTAATGGGGGAACTCAAAGTTTGAGCTCACCTTGAGCCTGGTTACATACAAAGTTCAAATGGTGTCAATGTTAGCTGCCTAAGAATTGGGCCATTGTGTTTTATAATTGTGGTTTGGGATGTGTGAAAGAATTGAAGTTAATAAAGCACATCTGAAATTCAAATTTTACCACTTGTCAATGTGTGAATTTGGGGGAGGAATGTCTATTTTTGATTTGGGGGATAATCCCCTACAAAGGGCCTGAGATCCACGTCATCATATGATCACTTCTCCACCCCATTTGGACATGAGATAAACTAGCAGGCTGTGACTGTCATTTAGGAAAGATATATATCTCCTCATTTAATATTCAAGACTGTATCTTCCCTAGGCGCATTTAGTTTCCACAATAGAAAGATGTGGTAGAATAGCTTTGTGTAATAAACTTGATTAACAAAGAACAATTTCACTGTGCTGTGTATAAATCAGGCAGTGGACATGGAGCCCAGCACAGAATAACACATTCATCCACACAGCATGCCAAGAATGAGTGTGGAAGGTTGTGCAAGAAATCACAGAGGGAAAAAGGAGCTGTTTGCCTGCACATGGTAGGAGTGTCATTCTGTCAGATCCCTGCCACAGGGCTGATTCCAAACATCTGCTGTCATCTTTTTGTGTGTGTTGAGTAACAATGTTTCACTTCTCAGCAACAGCCAGTCCACTGCTGCTCTGGCCCTTTACGTAGGAGACAAATTCTGATCAGGTAGGCTAGAGGCAGCAAATGCCCCCTCCCATCCCCATCACACCATCAGACCTCTGAGTCTGTAAAGTTGTGTACATGTGTGGCTTCTTACAAGGATAAAATCACTAACACTTCTAGTAATGCATGTATCCAGGTCAAAACTCACTGTGAGACTGGAATATCAGTTCCTAATTATCAACAAAGTGAATCTTTTCACACATTTGGGAGACTTTGGTTTCAAAATGTAAGAGGTGGAAGAGCTCTCAAAGATCATCTTGTCCAACGCCCTCATTTTACTGAGGAAGCTCCAGAAATAGTGGTGTTTTTTTTTCTGAGCCAGAGGCTTCTGTCCCCTCAATCAGTGTACCTGTTTACTCTAGAGCAGCCTTCCTAATACCAGCTAGATGATTATACCCTCTTCTTTATCTTTTGTGCTGTGGATTTTCTCTGGTAGATTTTAATGTCCTACATTGTTATCATCTCCCTGACACCCTCCGGGCTACAGGCCCACCCTCATGGGGATATGTTTTCAAATAACTGAGTTCCTTTTAATACAAACATAAGCACATATCATGATTTCAAAGCTGATTTGGCTCATTTAAGCCATTGTTCCACTTCACTAAAGCATTCCAGGAGTGAGCGCTTGCACCCGTTCATTGCGATGACATCCTCCTGGAAGTCTCTGACCCATGACCCTGGAGGGGACTTCGGCTGCAGCCCAGGTGCTCCCAGAGTTTTGCACATTTTCCCTTTCAACACTCAGCCAGATTCCTGTAGTGGTTTATGTCTTGTCTGATTGTTGTATTTTATGGTTTATCTTTAGGGTCTTTCTCTTGCAGAGTGACCATTTTTGCCACAGTCTGGTCACCCAAGCAGCTGGTTGTGGAGGAGGAGGAGAGGGGAACTTTGGAGAGAAAAAGCAGTGCTTAGAGATTTGAATCTAAGACATGTGGCACAATTTATGAACAGTCCTTTTTGAATATCCAGCTAAAGGTACATGTCATGAACGTAGGAGTATTTTATGTATTCAATTTTTATTGGATTAATGAATAAAAAAATAAATGACTCAATAAAACAGTAGCCCTTCTTCCATTTCCTCTGTTCTGCAGACGTGTTTCCTGCCACTTGAAGCTAAATCAAATTGTCATATCACTGTCCTCAAGTTACTTGACTCATAAGCAGCATTTGACAAGAGATTGTCCCCTCCTCCTTGACACATGTTCCTCTCTTAGCTTTGAGGACACTATACTCTCCTGGTTTCCCTCTCTGACCATTTTCTCCTTTTCGTTCTTCATGCTTCTAACCTCCACATTTTTGTGACCCTGGGTTTAGTATTTAATCCTTTTTTCTTCTTTATACATACTCATTCCCTTGTTGATTTCATCAAGGTCCATGATGGGTGACTCTTCAAGTCATGTCTACAACCTAGACCTCTTTTTTTCAATTCTCACTCAGTTTATCCAACTATCTACTTATATTTTCACTTGGATGCACAACTTCACAAGCCTAAGTGAGGTCCTCATGTTTGTCTCCTAAATCACCTTCCATTTCAGCTAATGGCAACACCAGTCTCTGTTGATGGCAGGTCAAATCCCTGACATCATCCTTGTTCTCATAACTCAGATAAAGACAAAACTCCAGAGCATGGTGAAGCCATAGGATAAAAGGAACCTCTGTTCCTGAATGGACTAGAGCTGTCTTACAGACTGGACCACCTACTGCCAGAATGTTACATGACCAGAAAGGAGTTCTAAATTACATAAGCCACTGTATTTTTGGATATCTTTGTCACAGAAGCTCACTTAGCTGGTGCCCTAACTAACACAGGAGGTGAGGAACTAGATGTTATGACTGTAGAAATCTTTCTTTCAAGAAGTCTTAGAATGTGAGAAGGAGAAAAATAAAAAAGATTATTGCCGGAATGCTTGATGAAAAGATTGTGAGAAAATTTGTCCCTAGGGGAAGATGCTGAAAGCCTATGCTCTGAAACAGTAAATTTACTGAATGTTCCTCAGAGAATCCAAGTTACTCAGGATTTGGGGGACACAGGTGGACCTGGGAAGGCTTAACTATCTATGCCCCATTTACAACATCATTTCTTCTTTTTGATGTAATATACTGAAAAGCTTTAAATAATGGCATTGATAACCCAATAGCAGAAAACACAGACTGAGATATTTAGTCCTTAAATGGGAGAGATTTTGTACTAAACCATCCATGATCATAATTCTCTCTCATGATGAAAACTATACATCTGAAGTAGACCTCGTCAGGGGTGATGAAAGTAATAAAAAGGAACAAAAATACCAACAACTCACAGTTGCTAAGCACTTAAAATGCATCCTGGCCTTTGTAGGATACTTTGCATCCTGTCTAAACACTTATACATTTGTATACATTTAAGTGAATCAAATTTTTCATGTAATAATATTTTTCTTACTATGTGTGATGCACCTGGTATTTTTTCTTTGATTCTATTTAATTACATTGTATAATAAAATTGCTGGTTGGACTTATTAATTGATTTCACAAAGTATTTGTCACCTTGCTTATTTAACGTATATATAGGCTACATCATGCAAAATGCCAGGATGCAGGACTCACAAGCTGGAATCAAGTTGCTGGGAGATATATCAACAACTTCAGATATGCAGGTGATATCACTATAATGGCAGAAAATGAGGAGGACATAAAGAGCCTCTTGATGAGGGTGAAAGAGGAGAATGAAAAAGCTGGTTTAAAACTCAGCATTTAAAAAAACTAAGATCATAGTATCTAGTCCCATCAGTTCAGTTCAGTTCAGTCACTCAGTCACGTCCGACTCCTTGTGACCCCATGAATTGCAGCACACCAGGCCTCCCTGTCCATCACTATCTCCTAGAGTCCACCCAAACCCATGTCCATCGAGTCAATGATGCCATCCAACCATCTCATCCTCTGTTGTCCCCTCCTCCTCCTGCCCCCAATCCCTTCCAACATCAGGGTCTTTTCCAATGCATCAACTCTTTGCATGAGTTGGCCAAAGTATTGTAGTTTCAGCTTCAGCATCAGTCCTTCCAATGAACACCCAGGACTGATCACCTTTAGGACAGACTGGTTGGATCTCCTTGCAGTCCAAGGGACTCTCAAGAGTCTTCTTCAACATCACAGTTCAAAAGCATCAATTTTTTGGCGCTCAGCTTTCTTTATAGTCCAACTCTCACATCCATACATGACCAATGGAAAAACCATAGCCTTGACTAGATGGGCTTTTTTTTGGCAAAGTGATGTCTCTGCTTTTTAATATGCTGTCTAGGTTGGTCATAACTTTCCTTCCAAGGAGCAGGCGTCTTTTAATTTCATGGCTGCAGTCACCATCTGCAGTGATCTTGGAGCCCAGAAAAATAAAGTCTGACACTGTTTCCCCATCTATTTGCCATGAAGTGATGGTTCCAGATGCCATGATCTTAGTTTTCTGAATGTTGAGTTTTAAACCAACTTTTTCACTCTCCTCTTTCACTTTTATCAAGAGGCTGTTTAGTTCTTCTTCCCTTCCTGCCATAAGGGTGGTATCATCTGCATATCTGAGGTTATTGATATTTCTCCTGGCAATCTTGATTCCAGCTTGTGCTTCCTCCAGCCCAGCATTTCTCATGATGTACCGTGCATACAAGTTAAATAAGCAGGGTGACAATATACAGTCTTGATGTACTCCTTTTCCTATTTACTTCATGTCAAATAAAAGGAGAAAAAGTGGAAACAATGACAGAATTTATTTTCTTGGGCCCCAAAATCACTGCAGACAGTGACTGCAGCCATGAAATTAAAAGATGCCTGTTCCTTGGAAGAAAAGCTATGACGAACCTAGACAGTGTATTAAAAAGCAGAGACATCACTATCAAGAAAGGTCCATATAGACAAAGTTATGGTTTTCCAGTAGTCATGTACAGATGTAAGAGCTGGATCATAAAGAAGTCTGAGCATTAAAGAAATGATGCTTTTGAATTGTGGTGCTGGAGAAAACTCTTGAGAGTCCCTTGGACAGCAAGGAGATCAAGCCAGTCAATCCTAAAGGAAGTCAACCCTGAATTCATTGGAAGGACTGATGCTGAAGCTGAAGCTCCAATACTTTGGTCACCTGATGTGAAGAGCCAACTTATTGGGAAAAAAACCCTGAATTTGGGAAAGAGTGATGAACTTATTGGAAAAGACTCTGATGCTGGGAAAGACTGAGGGCAGTAGGAGAAAGGGGGTGACTAAGGATGAGATGGTTGGATGGCATCACCCACTCAGTGGACATGAGTTTGAGCAAACTCCGAGAGATAGTGAAGGACAGGGAAGCCTAGTGTACTGCAGATCATGTGGTTTCAAAGAGTCAGACACAACTTAGCGACAAAACAAAATAACAAAATTGCTGGTTGGACTTACCAATTGATTTAATAAAGTACTAATGGTGTGGTGACATGCAGTTTTAAATACATTATTTTTGACTGCTAGAATAGAGAGATTTTTATAAATCTGCGTGCTAACAAGTTGGTGAGTTTTTTTCATATTAGTTTATAGACTTAGCTTTCTCTTATTTAAATTTTATAAAGCAACTACCCTCTTTCGTGAAATCTCGAAGTATTTATCCTGTGTATAACCAAGCAGCATTGAACAGCCTTGTATCCGTCTGATGTACACCCAGACCTGGCCACCAGATCTGCAGAAGGAGATCCCAAGAATCAGAGATGAGGAAGGGGAAGCGGGTGTAAAGAAGGTGGGAATAAGCCAGGAGCTAAGCATAGTAATGGGACCTCAGGTTGGGAAGAGGTTCCAGGGAGGAGGGGAGAAAAGGGATATGAGGAGAAGAAACATCAGAAAGAGCTTGACTCCTTCTCCTGCTCCTCTCTGTACTCCCTACCCTTGGTAGCTTGTTTTCAGAGGTGCACACATCTGTCCACTCAGCCTTCCAGGACTTTCTTTGGGCCTCCATCCATGGAAGGTTACCTCCTGGTTCCCGATTCCCCACCATAAAGAGATTCCAAAGACTTTCCACACCCTGCTTTCATCCAGCTCCTCTTCTGACAAGCCCAGCCCTTCTCCTGCTAATGAGATCTACTCCTGGCCCAATGCTCCTTCTAGCAGACTCCAGAACACTTTCAAAAAAAACTTCATATTATAGAAAACTTCAACTATATCCCAAAGTAGAGAAAATAGTTTAGTGAATTCCCATATACATACCACCTGATGTCAATAATTATCAATATTTTGTCCATTTTGTTTTATTGTGTGCATGCTCAGTCACTTCAGGCATGTCCAACTCTTTGCCACTCCATGGACTGTAGTCTGCCAATCTCCTCTGTCCATGGAATTTTCCTGGCAAGAATACTGAAATGGGTTACCACGCCCTCCTCCTGGAGATCTTTCCAACCCAGGGATCCAACCCATGTCTTTTGCATCTCTTGCATTGCCAGGCAGATTCTTTACTACTGAGCCACTAGGGAAGTCCTTTGTTTTATCATCCCATCAAATTTCTGACATTTTTAAGAGCTGAAAAAAATTACATGCAATGAAATGATAGTTATTTGGAAGTTAACTTCAAGTTAACTATCTTGCTTAACACAATAAACTTTTTAATAATTTTCTTATTTTCAGCCACAAGGATTAGATCTAGATTTCTTTGAAAAATTTAGTATATATTCGGTGACTAGAGGTAAGAGCTGGAGTGCCATGCTTGATATGTGCTTCATGATGGGGTATGGGGATTCCAAGGGGCCTTGCCAGACTACAAGGAGACTTTGGGAGAGAGGCTTAGAGGGAGGACTCTCGAGGGATTCTGCCCTTTCAAATAATTCTCAGCTAACCCACCTCTTGGAGTCTGTCTACCAGGCCATGGGAGAATACTGTTTTAGTCTCCATCCTTGTGTCTCTGCCTGCTTAGTGGGACCCCATGTGGCTGGAGTTCCTTCATATTTCCTTTGAAATCTTTGGGTGAAGGTCAAGAAAACAATAGAGAAGAAGGCAACCACAAGGTCAAAGGATAAAGAGAAAGCCTTAGAATATAGGATTTTAATAATTGAGGAACAATACTCCTCATATCTCCTACTGATTTCTATCAAGTTATGACAGACACCTTTTAGAAGCTATTCAGTTGCTTTCTCAAACAACCTTAAGCCACAGAAAGCTTTTTATTCTTCTTCCTCTTTCACCTCCTTCCTTCTTCTTTCTCCTTTTCTTCTCCTTTCTTCTCTTCCTTTATCTAACTCCACTTTCTTTATTCTCTTCTCTTTCTCTCCTTCCTCTTCCTCTTCTTCTTGCTCTTCCTCCTCCTCCTCTTCCTTCTTCTCTCTCTCTCTCTCTTGATTTAAATCTTATGAGGAATCTCAAAGCATAATCCAAGTAGAAGTTGAGCTGCTCGGGCAAGATGGCGGAGTACAGGAACCTTTCTCTGACCTCCAAGGTGGTCCTTGAGTGAAAGCTACTGATGTGGTTAAAGTTCTTCATTTTATAGTTGAATTTGAGGTCCAGAGAGCATCCCCAAGTCACATAGCTGGTATTAAAAATAGACCTGAAAGCAGGAGGTTGTTAAAACACCATAGAAATGTGTTTTCTAGAGTACTCAAAGGATAAAACTATTTTGTCTCTTTCTTAAAGATGTATTTTATAAAACCACTGATTTTCAAAAATGTAAATCCTACCAATCACCCAAAGAATCTGTCACAGAGATACCAGATACTCCCAACAGGGGGCAGAATAACTTACTGTAGAGCCAGGGTGCTATCACCACGGCCTTTCCTTCCCAGGGATCTTTATACATTTCAAACCTGAAATGGAAGGGAAGTGGAAGAATCTATACAAAGACATCCGTGGGGACTTTGGAGGGTTGCCTCTCATAGGTGCAGAGCTGTCTGAGGTTTCAGTTGATGAGTCTCTCATTGCAACATGTCACCATAGGGAGCTGAGAATGCCCTAGGAGTACATGTTTTCACATCCCTAAGGTTTGATCAGTCATGAGCTAATGGAAGCAGCAATGGACAGAAGAGAAGAAACAACTCTTCCTTACACTTCTGTAACCTAGTGACAGCAAAGCAGGGAATACAATAGATGGATCAGCAAGCAGAAATGATCAAATCAAAGAGCACCACACACACATACATGCATTCACACATACTCACAACATATGCACACATACACATACCCACTACACACATACACATACACTCACACATACTCACCACATACACACTTAAACATATACCCACCATATACACACATATCCACCAGACACATACTGCACATTCACACACCCACACACACTCACCACACACACACACCACTCACACATACCCACCACACACACACTCTCATATATATGCATATCAACCACACATACACATAGCCACCACACACACACACACACACACACACACACATATGCAAATATAACTTCCCAAGTGTGTAAGCCACAGGAGTAGTTCGGCTCTGCCTCTGTGCATTGGCATTCTTGATGTATGCACCTAAAGCAATACTATTAATATATTCACATCCAAAAGCTGATAAGCACTACTATCTAACTTTTGTCTTTCCACCCCTCTATACCTCTCAAACTGAGAGCTTAAGGGAGGAGAGAAACATAAGAAGAGCAAAAGGTAAACAGAAGATACAGCCTTAATTTTTCTTTGGAGTAAGTGAAACTGTGCCAACATCCAGAGTTCTTTGTGTCATTTTGACTCAATTGCCAACATACGTACATAGTGAAATTAAGATTAGCATCCTTTACACTTATTAAGTTGAAATCCCCTCTGTACTCTCATGCAGTTTGGCACTGATATGAAAAACTGCAGTCAAAGAATGTGTAACTGAGTAAGGTATATAATCAAATGCTAAAAATATTATTATTAGCATAATTCCAAATATCTATCATAAGATTATAGAAGTGAAAAGCAGAAAATTTCATCCTGAATCACGTGTCTGTCTCTTCAACTAGACCAACTGAAGACAAGTTCACTCTGGAGCTCACGGACCAACTTACTAGGGGTATGCTGATGCTAACAAAGATATTAAGGTGAAAATGTACTAGAGTGGCTCTAAAGAGAGCATGGGATATGCAAAACATCTTTTTCAATGATACAAAGCCAGTGTTAAAAATATTACCATGTGTTGAATAAAAATTTTAAAAAGAAAAAAAAATTTTTGAAATCTAATAATCCTCTGCCAGCCACTGGAGTATTATTATTGGCAAAACTTAAGTTGGCAAATACACATTCTTGTAGATAGTAAGGGTTAGGAGAAAAACTGTAAAATTAATATCCATTTTCAAAAAGTTGAAATAAACAGAAGTTTTTAAAAGCAGCCATACTTCAAATCAACCAGAATTTGAGGTATAATCAGTTCTTTGCCATTTTTGAGAACATGGCTACTGTGCTGTGACCTGAAGAGGTGGTCAGTTCAGTTGCTCAGTTGTGTCTGACTCTGCAATCCCATGGACTGCAGTACATCAGGCTTCCCTGTCCATCTCCAACTCCCAAAGCTTGCTGAAACTCATGTCCATCGAGTCAGTGATGCCATTCAACCATCTCATCCTCTGTCTTCCCCTTCTCCTCCTGCCTTCAATCTTTCCCAGCATCAGGGTATTCTCCAAGGAATCAGTTCTTCATATCAGGTAGCCAAAGTATTGGAGTTTCAGCTTCAGCATTAGTCCTTCCAGTGAATATTCAGGACTGATTTCCTTTAGGATTGACTGGTTGGATCTCTTTGCTGTTCAAGTGACTCTCAAGAGTCTTCTCCAACACCACAGTTCAAAAGCATCAATTCTTCAGTGTTCAGCATTTTTATAGTCCAACTCTCACATCCATCCATGACTACTGGAAAAACCATAGCTTTGACTAGACAGACCTTTGTTGGCAAAGTGATGTCTCTGCTTTTTAATATGCTGTCTAGATTGGTCACAGCTTTTCTTCCAAGGAGCAAGCGTCCTTTAATTTCATGGTTGCAGTCATCATCTGCAGTGATTTTGGAGCTCCTCAAAATAAAGTCTCTCATTGTTTCCATTGTTTCCCCATCTATTTGCCATGAAGTGATGGGACCAGATGCCATGATCTTAGTTTTCTGAATGCTGAGTTTTAAGCCAGCTTTTGAACTCTCCTCTTTCACTTTCATCAAGAGGCTCTTTTGTTCTTCTTTGCTTTCTGCCATAATGGTGGTGCTATCTGCGTATCTGAGGTTATTGATATTTCTCCCAGCAATCTTGAGTCCAGCTTGTGCTTCATCCAGCCCAGCATTTCACATGATGTATTCTGCATATAAGATAAATAAGCAGTGTGACAATATATAGCCTTGATATACCCCTTTCCCAATTTGGAACCAGTCTGTTGTTCCATGTCCAGTTCTAACTGTTGCTTCTTGACCTACATACAGATTTCTCAGGAGGCAGGCAAGGTAGTCTGGTATTCTCGCTGATTTAAGAATTTTCCACAGCTTGTTGTGATTCACACAGTCAAAGGCTTTGGTGTAGTCAATAAAGCTGAAGTAGATGTTTTTCTTGAGCTCTCTTGCTTTCTTGATGATCCAACAAAATCTGAGCTAACCTTTCCACTCATAAACAGTACATGAACCGTGAACTTCCAGATGTTCAAGCTGGATTTAGAAAAGGCAAAGGAACCAGGGATCAAATTGCCAGCATCCATTGGATCATCAAAAAAGCAAGAGAGTTCCAGAAAAACTTCTACTTCTGCTTTATTGACTACACCAAAGAGGTGATAGTGCCCACAAATTTTAAGTAATGTGCAGTCAACATCCCTGTAAACTTTTAATATCAGATTTTCTGGCTGGGAATTTAATGCCTTTGATACTGTAAGTCTTCTTGGTTTTAGTTTTACAAGTCTCAGCAAAATACTTTTGTAATTCCCCAGGTAAACTCACAAATGGTACTGCCCAAGGGCACATTTTCTGAGCTAACCCTCCCACTCATAAATTGAGGATTGGAACTGCAAGAGAGTTCACCCCATAGACTCTTTCATGCAGTTTATAAGATGGGGAAGCAGTATTTGTTTCTCTGGGGACTGCATTAGTCAGGGTTTTTCAAAGAAATATAGCCAGTAAGAAATTTGTATTCATTATAGAAATTGGTTCACATGGTTATGGAGACCAAGAAGTCCCACAATCTGCTATCTGCAAGCTGGAGAACCAAAACAATTAATTAATTAGACCATCAATTACAGGTGATATAACTGAATTCAAGGTCCAAATATCTGAGAACTGAAGGATTGATGGTCTAAGTCCCAAACTGAGTGCAAGAGCCAGAAGCGCTGATGTTTGAGGGCAGGAGAAGATGTGTGTTACAACTCAAGCAGATAGAGAAAGTTCATTCTTTTTCCAGCCTTTTTGTTTCACTCAGGCTTTAGGTGGATTGAAGGATGCCAACTCACCAATTCAAATACTAAGCTTTTCTGGAGACACCACCACAGACATAGAAACATAATATTTTACCAGCTATCTGGGCATCCCTTAGCCCAGATAAGTTGACACATAAAGTTAACCCCCACAGAAACTGAGGTGAATGGTCTGTAGGTTGGCTGGTCCCCTTATATCATTAGTTGAAGCCATGCAGTTACAACTCAGAACTTTCAAATGTGAGGCCAGAGATATTTTTTTCACTATACATAAGATAGCAAATGGGCTTCCCTGGTGGCTCAGTGTTAAAAAAAACCTGCCTGCCAATGCAGGATATGTGGGTTCAATCCCTGGGTCAGAAAGATACCCTGGAGAAGGAAACGGCAACCCACTCCAGTATTCTTTCCTGGGAAATCCCATGGACAGAAGAAACTGGCAGGCTACAGTCTGTGGCATCAGAAAAATTGGACATGACTTAGTGGCTGAACAACAACAATAAAAACTCAAGTTATTTTATTTACAAATAGCTTTTCACAAACACATCCAGTTAACTCTTACTTGTGGATTCAGTTCAAACCACTTCAGGGATGCTTCCTCTGACTGTTTTAAAGTCATTTTCTATTTATACATGTTCATTGTACTACATTTCACCCCTTTCTTTCCTCCAACTCAGTTGAAGCATCTATTCATTAGTTTGATTACTGGATTAATACTTGTATTCCACCCTTTCAGGCAGTGAGTTCATGAGAGAAAAGGCCCTGTCTTGTTTTGTTACCATCACATCCCAAGTGTCTGTTACAGTTCCTGGCACTTAGTAGACATTTATAAACAGTTGCTAAATGAATTGAAAAGTGGGCATTCATTTCTTTTTCTCTTAAATTTCTCTGAGACTCATGTCAGATATGTTATCTTTCATTGCATAAACTTTCAGGAGACTAAGGGCATGTGTAATACACACCCACCTGATGGAGGTTACAAACTTGGAGATGTTGGTATTTGATATCCTAAGTTTATGAGTTTCTAGATCAGTTCTCAACTGTAGTTTCCTCTGGGCTTCCCTGGTAGCTCAGCTGTAGAGAATCCGCTTGCCAATGCAGGAGACGTGGGTTTAATCCCTGGATTGGGAAGATCCCCTGGAGAAGGAAATGGCAATCCACTCCAGTATTCTTGCCTGGGAACAGAGGAGCCTCATAGGCTACAGTCCATTGGGGTTGCAAAGAGTTGGACATGACTGAGCAACTAAACAATAATAGCAACATAGTTTCCTCCAGGTCTATAATACACGTATTACCTGTGTTGTTATCTGAAGATGTTAATTTTAGCTTCTTATAAATGCCAACAGAGCTTGGAAGGGAATCAGAAATCTTGATTTTTTAATGGAGATGATAGTGCAGTGTAGGGAGGAACAGACAGGAGTCAGCAGATCTGAAATGATGTCTTAGCCATCATATATTAGCTTAGAAACATTGGAAAACTAAATCAATCTCTCTTTATTTGTAAAATAATGTCAATAGTTTCCAAAATTACTTTTTTATGATGGAAATGCTTTATAACATGAAATTTCAGAAATCTCCTGCAGAAGCACACCACATGAAGGAGATGAAGTGGTGCCACCCAAGTGAAGGTGGGATGTAGAGCCCATACCTGGAATCTTCCTTGTGCTGCCTCTCCCACACCTACAAGGAAGCTCCTAAAGAAGACACAGTCACCCCATTTAAAAAACATTTAAAATCTTGAAATAATTATAAATGTATGGGAAGTTTCACAGTTAACACAGAAAGGTCTTGTCCGCTCACCCAATGTTCCCTAACAGGCCCATTGAAATGAGACATTTGGCACAACAATGCGAATGTACTTAACACCACTCAGCCATACACTTAAAAATGATAAAAATGCTAAATTTAATGTCAGATATACTTTACCACAATAAAAAGATTTTTTAAAGAACCTTTAGGACCTACTATTAGACAATCCTTCAAAGCCCATCCAGCTCTAAATTCTGTGCATGTGTCTTAAGTGTTAGAGCATTCTCATTACAGTTCTGCAATCACAGACTTACCAAGTTTGGATGTACCTTAGGAATCAGACAGTGCAAGTCTTCACTACTTTTCAGGGCTTCTCTCTTGTTATAGAGTTTAACTAGAGTATGGCCTCCGGCCTCTAACAAATGTGCTTTACAGAGGTGGTCTTTATTATCTTCTTTTTGGTTGTTTGCACAGTGGGCTTGGCAGTGTTGCCTTGTGTTATTTTCCATGTCAATGTCAACTTACAGTGCTCTTTAAGGTGGCACTTAAAGATTCTGGGCGACCCCAGAGACGGCAGCCCACCAGGCTCTGCCGTCCTCGGGATTCTCCAGGCAAGAACATGTAGGCTGCACTGAAATGGCCGGACTCCACGAAACTCATTTCCATTGTTCTGTTACTTTTTTCTTTTTAATATTCGTATGTGTAGTCACATAACAATTTTATGTAAACTCAAGATATGTGATCATATAATATACCCTGTTTTTTGAAGGTAGTTTTTGTTTTGGTTTAGCTCTTCCTTTCCATATACCCCTTTCTCAATCTACATTATCTCCTCATAGACACAAAGCTACCCATGGTAACAACCTACTATATATGCTTTCATATTTTTCCTTAAGTTCATGTGTTCATAAATACTACACATAATGTACATATGTATTTATAATATACAGAAACACACAAAGAGAGGTTTTGTCATTATTTTGCAAAAACTGAAGCACGTATTTTTGAATCTTGCATTTTGTGAACAATGACTTTCTTTCTTATGGCTGCCTAGAATTTTATATTCCAATGTGCTGTAATTTCAAACATTCTGTTATTGACGGACCATCACTTTGTTTCAGTATTTTCTTTTGTGCCTCTATAATAATGCTGCAATAAACATCTCTGTATATATACTATAATGATATTTTTGCTTTCATTTCAGTGAACAGATGACCAGAAAGAAGCATTTATGGCTCAAAATGTGTATGCGTTTTAAGTTTTAACAGAATTCATCATTTTTTTGCTAGCTCTGTGTGGTAGTACACTTGCCCCACATTCCTATCAACAATATAGGTTGTCAGTGTTTTTAACTTTTGCCATTCTGAAGTTGTAATGCTATGTATTAGCTTGAGAATACTTTCATATAGTCCTTTAATATTGGAACCTCTGTTTTCCTAGGAGTTTTATGACCTCATCTTGTTACTTTTTCAGGATTCTTTTGCATTTGAAATAATAACCCTCTGTCTGTTCTCTTATGGCAAATATTTCTTCCACATCTCTTACTTAGATGTGGAAGAAATTGTTGATTTAGCTTATAGTATTTCTTTTGTAATGATACCTGCTATGCACCACACATTTTTCTATATCCTGAGGATTTAACAGTGAACAAAATAGACGAAAATTCCTTCCCTCTAGAACCCTACATTCTAGGGATGAAATGCAAGCAATAAATAAATTCATGTTATTCATGGTATTTTAAAGTTTTATGTGGTTACATAGGTCTGGCTTTTCTTATAGCATTTATGGGTTTCCGGTCTGAGTTAAGACCTCCCCTACCCGTCAGTAATGCACATTGTTTCCTGCTGCCGCTGCTGCTGCTGCTGTCACTTCAGTCGCGTCCGACTCTGGGCGACCCCAGAGACGGCAGCCCACCAGGCTCTGCGGTCCTCGGGATTCTCCAGGCAAGAACACTGGAGTGGGTTGCCATTTCCTTCTCCAATGCATGAAAGTGAAAACTGAAAGTGAAGTCGCTCAGTTGTGTCCGACTCTTAGTGATCCCACGGACTGCAGCCTACCAGGCTCCTCTGCCCATGGGATTTTCCAGGCAAGAGTACTGGAGTGGGGTGCTATTATCTTCTCCGATATGGTTTCCTAGATACTACTGATCTTTCTGTTTTTAAAATGTGACTGTTATGATGCTTCCTCCAGACTAAAGTTAAGCTACATCTTAAGTTCTCAGAATTTCATTGAACTATTTCATAATTATATCAAGCCTTTTCTCTCTGTTCTAATCCGCAGTTAGAAGTCCTGTGGCTCAGACGGTAAAGCGTCTGCCTGCAATGCGGGAGACCCAGGTTCGATCCTTGGGTCAGGAAGATCCCCTGGAGAAGGAAATGGGAATCCACTCCAGTACACTTGCCTGGAGAATTCCATGGACTGAGGAGCCTGGTAGGCTACAGTCCATGGAGTCGCAAAGAGTTGGACACGACTGAGAGACTTCACTTCACTTCACTTCAATCTGCAGTTATAGCTTTTATATATAATTAATCAAAGGCCCCATCACATAGCATTGTGTTAATCACTTAGTCTTGTCTGACTCTTTGTGACCCCATGGACTATAACCCTCCAGGTTCTGTCCATGGAATTCTCCAGGCAAGAATACAGGAGTGAGTTTCCATTTCCTACTCCAGGGGATCTTCCCAACCCAGGGACTGAACCTGGGTTTCCTGCATTGAAGGCAGATTCTTTACTGTTGAGCCACAGGGAAGCCTACCAAATAGGTATCAGTAATTATTAGATTGAACCATATGAAAGTGCCATTTTTGTAGATTAAGGATGATTGAGTGTATATATGTCAGTCTTGAGCTTGTGTTTGTTGCTCAGTTGTGTCTGACTCTAAAACCCTATGGACTATAGCCCACCAGGCTCCTCTGTCCTTGGGATTCTCCAGGCCAGGATACTGGAGTGGATTGCAGTTCCCTTCTCCAGGGGATCTTCCTGACCCAGGGATAGAACCTGCATATCCTGCATTATGGGACAATTCTTTACCATCTGAGACATCAGGGAAGTCTACCTCAATCTTACTCTCCCAATTTGTCTCACCCTCCCTCTCCCCACTGTGTCATTATCTATTCTCTACATATGTCTGAGTCATATGTACACTATTTGTTTAAAATAGATAGCTAGTGGAAAGCTTCTGTATAGCACAGGGAGCTCAGCTCAGTGCTCTGTAATGACCTAGAAGGATGGGATGGGGTGGGGATGGGAGGAAGGTTCAAGAGGGAGAGGACATATATATGCATATAGCCAATTCACTTCATTGTATAGCAGACACTAACACAACATTGTAAAGCAGTTATACTCCAAAAAAAACAAAAAAAAAAAAGAGATTGAATAGCACTAAGTACATATGCTTCAACCTGTAGGTAAGGAATGGGAAAAAAACCTCTTATTAAGGTTACCTATTTGCTTGATACTATGGTGGACATTTTATGTGCAATATTTCATTTCCCCATCAGCACTTAGATGTAGGTAATACTAGCTCCTTTTTATCATTATCTCAAAATTATTAAGAGGAGAGCTAGGATTGATATCATTCAGTTGATACCAAAGTCCAAATGTATTTCTCTTTGGCATTAAAATATAATTCAACAGGAATTTACAAAGCACTGTGCAGGATTTTGAGTAGTGCTGAGAATTTTAAAAAGTGCTAAATAAGTTCAGTGCCTAGAACAGTGCTGAACACAAAATAATACCCAATAGATGTAGGTTAAATGGAATCTTCTACCCTATGAGAGGTTACATAACAATGATTAAGAAAAACATATACAGGAATCAGTACAAGAGAAATTTCAGATGTCTGATGACTGTTTTAGGTGAAACACACAGGCTTAATTTGTTTTATTTTTTATGGTAGCGCTAACACTACTTAGATATATGCATAGCATAGTACCTAGCACATAACAAGTGTACAATGAATATAGTTTATTCAGTTAATGAAATAAACCAACTAACTGTAAAAATATTTGGAATATACAGAAATAGAAGAAAATTTTCAATAATCTTCATTCCCACCATTTACATGTGTACAGCTTTTAAAACACTCCCATCAATTTTTAATTCTATAGTTTCAGATCAGTTCAGTTCAGTTGCTCAGTCGTGTCTGACTCTGTGACCCCATGAACTGCAGCATGCTATAGTGTAGATAATGTAAATAATTTTTATCCATTTTAACCAGATTTAACTTAGATATTAAATAGTTGCCCTTACCATTAAATATTCTTATTAAACATAAAGTTTTATTTTTTTCAATAGTGTTTTCAATTATTTTTCTAAAATAATAGCAACTTCTCACCAGCTGTCTATTTTACACATGATAGTGTCTGTGCTACTCTCTCCATTCCTCCCACCCTCTCCTTCCCCTACTGTGTCCACAAGTCTGTTCTCTATATTTGTGTCTCCATTCCTTCCTTGCAAATAGGTTCATCAATACCAATTTTCTAGATTCCATATATATGTGTTTTATAACACAGGGAGCCCAACCAGGGGCTCTGTGATGATCTAGAGGGATGGGATGTGGGGAGGGAAGAAAGGTTCAAAAGGAAGGAGATATATGTATAATTATGGTTGACATACATTGTTGTATGGCAGAAATCATCACAATGTTGTAAAGCAATTTTCCTCCAGTTAAAAAATTAAATCAAAAGATAATAATAGCAAGAGATATTACTATGTCTATAAACAGAGATTGCACAGTTTCATTTTTTGCATCTCATTTTTTTTCCTCTCTCAGTTTTCTTTTTTGCCTTCATCTAGTTTCTCCCTCCCTGACCATCCCCCGACCCCCCCACACACACCCAGTTCATGCCTCTGGTAACTCCAAATTTGATCTATTTTTCTATGAGTTTGTTTGTTCATAAAACATAAATTTTGATAGTTGCAAATAATTCACTACATGGATGCAATTAATTTAATTACCCATCACTTTTTCCCCCCTAAACACCTAAGCTATTTCTAAATTCTTGTTTTCATAAATAATACTGTCAATGCTTCCTTGGACATAGATCTTTGTCTACATCTCTGAATGTTTCCTGAATATTTCAATATTCCAATTTAAATTGGAATGGCTACATCAAAATCTATGAACATTATTAAGGCTGTTAGTACATATCACCAATTTGCCCTTTAGAGACATGGTACCAAGAAATCCTCCATATTAAAATAAAAATCATATTTTGGCTTGGATATGTTTAGTATCCTGGAAATTCATTTTAAACCAACCTGTAAATATTTAAATCCATAAAAATTTAAGTCTTTTGATTTCTTCCTCATCTTGAATCTCCATTCAACTCCCCATATCCTCTCCAAGTTTGAGATAACTGTCTACTTTTTTGGAAATAATCAGATAGCAGTTTAATTTCTGGCTTTGAACTGCTGGCTATGTGAAAGCTAAAATAAGCATAGGATAGTGATTAAACAGTGTGAACCCTAATTGGCAATTTTTGCTTGCAGACAAATTGAAACTTGGAGACCAAGTTAGTGAAGTAGACATATTTCATTACCTTGTGGTCTTTATTCAACATAATGCATTTTTCACCCTTGTTGAAGGCATCCTTCTCAAACCATTATTTCAAAGCTACAGACTATTTTTTTTTTCATTTTACCTTTGCTGCTGCTGCTTCTCCTAAGTCGCTTCAGTCGCGTCCAACTCTGTGCGACCCTATGGACAGCAGCCCACCAGGCTCCTCTGTCCACAGGATTCTCTAGGCAAGAATACTGGAATGGGTTGCCATTTCCTTCTCCAATTTTACCTCTAACTCAGACTAACTACAAAGAAAATTATCATCTTTCTTATGATAACCTAAGGTGATTGAATTTTGGAGTCACAGCCATTATATAATTCCATCATTAGAATATAGCATTAAAATGACTTTTTCACCCCCCAAATGCACATGAGTATTGGATAAAGTTTCATAATATTTAAATTATGAAATATGATTTCTTCTATAGAACCAGTCACATTGGAACACAATTTTAAGAAGTGCATGAATTCCCTTATAGCCATATTGATTAGGATTCCACCTGCTCTTTCTTATGGTAATTTTTTAATTAGTTTGTACCAAAGTCTAAACTGGGCCTGAAATCTCCTCTCCTCTCTTTGTCTGAAGGAAACAACTCAGCCTCAGCTCTGTACAGCACAATAGTACCCTTGGGAGTTGTAGAGAACCACAAATGTCCTTCAGCCAAATGTCAGGGCAATGCAGTGTTGTGCAGCACCTTCCTCCTGGTGCTGAGGGTTAGGTTGGTATGTTTCACATAGAGCGATCTGCTCTACCTTATGCCTTTAATAAGCAATCTACAGCTTGATAAGGGCAGACAGAATTCTACAACACAAGAAGGAAACAAGTGAAAACTATGCAAGCATGTGGAAATTTTTCTCCATTGAGCTCAACAAATCAAACAAATCAGAGGCATTTATCTTTCATGAAGGGGGGTTCCCAGCTTCATCTGTCATATAACTGGATAAGAAATTGTGTGGGTGACAACGTTCCTCTTAGTCTGGGTCCACTTCATCAACCATGCCGATGGCAGTTGAAAACAGGTCCTTTAGCTCTTTACCTCCTCTGCCCTGCACACTCTCCTCAGCAGCCCCCTCTCCACAGTGTTCTTCATAGAGATGTTTTTAAATCATAATGAATGCTGAGAAGCTTACTTGATCCTTACATTTTCCTAAGGATAAAAAGATTTTTTTTAAAGAGATTTACTGGTGGAAGACTTGGCTAAAATTTCTATTTAATGACCCCACCAAAGATATCTCTTAATTTCTAGATGGAAAATGATTACATTGATGTGTTTCTGGTTTAATAGTTAGAATTTATTTATTTACTTTGTGCCCCTTACAATGCTAACTAAGGGATTAATGTACCTTGAAAAAGGTGAAAATGTTAGTTGCTCAGTTGTATCCAACTCTTTGGAGAGTTCATTGATTTCAGCCCAACAGGATCCTCTATCCACAGAATTCTGCAGGCAGGAATACAGAATGGATTGTCATTCCCTTTCCAGGGGATCTTCCCAACCCAGGGATCAAACCAGGTCTCCTACATTGCAGGCAGATTCTTTACCATCTGAGTCACCAAGGTTAATGTACCTTGGGTTCTTTAAATATTACAACTACCTTGGGAGATACATGTTACTGTGTCTGTTTTACAGATGAGAGAACTAAGCCTCCCTGACTTCAAGGAACAGGCCCATATGTGCCCAGGAAGTAGCTGATCTTGGATTTAAACTTGTATCTTTTTGACATTTGAAGCTGTGTCTGTTAACTACAACTGTTCTATACTGCTGTAAATCTGACCTCACCTCTGAATCTGATCTCCTGTGAGGACAAAGAACTGGCAATTTACCCCTGGGTAAGATCATGCAGTAAAATGAATTCTTTAAAAGTTCCTAGGTACAAAGTTGTATAGGAAGTGTGTCAGTCAGAATCCAGTCAGGCAAGTAGAACCACTATTAATGATGGGAAGAAGGAATTTGTTGTGGGAATTTGGGCTTATGCAGTGGTGGGATCTGGCAAGAAGTCTATGGAAGGTTTGTTGTCTCTGCATCTGGTGGTGAGTCTAAAGTACGTGCCAGTCAGCTGGGCTGATGATGGGGAAGAAAAACTTGATGTGAAGCCAGAAAGGAGGACAGATTGGAATCCATATCTGTCTCTCACCATCTCCAAAGATGAATAAACAGTGATCTGCAGAAAATGCTGGTGCTTTTTGTTACTTTGCTGCAAACACACCTGGCTTGAGACACAGAGGAACTGAAGGACGAGATGTGGTGGAACTGGAGGAGCTGCCAAGCTGGCTGTGAATCCACAACAAGAAGGCAAGTGGCAGATTAAGGACCATATGTCGAGTGGTACATGGTGACCTACCCTGACCTTGCTACTGCACATCCACCTTCCAAATCTTACTCAAATTTTTCTTGTGGCCAATCATAACCCAGAGTCATAAGAGAAAGACATTTGGGAAAATTAAATTCTAGCTTAGTTAAGTTGAAATGATACAAAACCATTGCAAGAAACTGTGAGGGATTGTGTGATTGGAGACTTCAATTTGTCACACATCTATGTGGCCAAATCACCCTTCTCTATGCAGAACATCTCCCACTTTGCCTTTTGCTAGCAGGCCCTGCATCACTACCAAGTGGATGAATTTAAACAGTCCGTGACTTCATGGACCTTATAAACAAGTCTAGAAAACTCTGAGAAGCAAAATATTAAATCTATACTTATGAGGAATTTTTGAAACAGGTTTATCAAGGGTGAAGTCATTTTAAGTATGTGGAGATGTTAAATGGTCAATGATACTGTCTATGTTCTGGGAGAATCTCTCACTTTATTCTTTACACAGGCACTGAAAAATCATCCTCAAACTGCAGCCAGCAATTTGTTCAAAGATTTGGGCTTCGAAATCACTGCAGATGGTGACTGCAGCCATGAAATTAAAAGATGCTTACTCCTTGGAAGAAAAGTTATGACCAACCTAGATAGTATATTCAAAAGCAGAGACATTACTTTGCCGACTAAGGTCTGTCTAGTCAAGGCTATGGTTTTTCCTGTGGTCATGTATGGATGTGAGAGTTGGACTGTGAAGAAGGCTGAGTGCCGAAGAATTGATGTTTTTGAACTGTGGTGTTGGAGAAGACTCTTGAGAGTCCCTTGGACTGCAAGGAGATCCAACCAGTCCATTCTGAAGGAGATCAACCCTGGGATTTCTTTGGAAGGAATAATGCTAAAGCTGAAACTCCAGTACTTTGGGCACCTCATGCGAAGAGTTGACTCATTGGAAAAGACTCTGATGCTGGGAGAGATTGGGGGCAGGAGGAGAAGGGGACGACGGAGGATGAGCTGGCTGGATGGCATCACGGACTCGATGGACGTGAGTCTGAGTGAACTCCAGGAAATGGTGATGAACAGGGAGGCCTGGCGTGCTGCGATTCATAGGGTTGCAAAGAGTTGGACACGACTGAGTGACTGAACTGAACTTGTTATATCCCAAATGATATTTTCCTCCTGCACAATTCTGTCTTGGAAATACATAATGAAATCTATAATAAAATCTTTTAGTTTTTGTTTTGTAATTTTTACAGTGCTGTATTGGTTTATGCCATACAACAACGTGAATGTCCCATAATTATATATATAGTCCCTCCCTCTTGAACTTCCATTCCCCCCCATCCTACTCCTCTAAGTGACCACAGAGTATCTGTGTTATACAGCAACTTCTCACCAGCTACCCATTCTACACATAATAGTGCATATATTTTGATGCTACACTCTCGATTTGTCCCACTCTCTCCATCCCCCACTGTGTCCACATATCCATTCTCTACATCTGTGTCTCCATTCATTCCCTTCAAATAGGTTCATCAATACCACTTTTTTAGATTCCATGTATATGTGTTAATATATTTGTTTTTCTCTTTCTGACTTCACTCTGTATATTCTCTAGGTTCATCTGCTTCACTAGAACTGACTCAAATTCATTTTTTTATGGCTGTTAATGTTCTATTGTTTATATGTACCACAGATTCTTTATCCATTCATCTGTCAGTGGACATCTAGGTTGCTTCCATGTCCTGGCTATTGTAAATAGTGCTACAATGAACATTGGAGTACATGTGTCTTTTTAGAATTGTGGTTTTCTCATGATGTATGTCCAGTAGTGAGGTTGCTAGGCCATATGGCAGATTTATTCTTAGTTTTGGAAGGAAACTCATGTACTGTTCTTCATAATGGCTGTATCACTTTACATTCCCACCAGCAGTGTAGGAGAGTTCCCTTTCCTCCATATCCTCTCCAAATTTATTGTTTGTAGATTTTTTGATGATGGGTATTCTAACTGGTGTGAAGTGACACTTTACTGTAATTTTGATTTGCATTTCTCCAATTATGAGCAATGTGGAGCATCATTTCATGTGTTTATTGGCTATCTGTATGATTCTGGAGAAATGTCTGTTCAGGTCCTCTGCTCATTTTCTAACTGAACTTTTTGTTTTCCTGATATTGAGCTGTATGAGTTGTTATATATTCTGGAGATTAACCCTTTGTCAGTTATTTCATTTGCAATTATTTTCTTCCATTGGAGGGTTGCTTTTCATCTTGTTTATTTTTCTTTTGTTGTTGTTTTTCAGTCACTGAGTTGGGCCCAAGTCTTTGAGACCCCATGCGACAGCATACTAGGCTTCCCTGTCCTTCATCATCTCTTGGAGATGCTCAAACTAATGTTCATTGAGCGGTGATGCCATCCAACCATCTTGTTCTCTGTTGTCCCCTTCTCCTTCTGCCTTCACCCTTTCTCAGCATCAGGGTCTTTTCTAATGAGTCGGCTCCTTGCATCAGGTGACACAAGTACTGGAGTTTCCACTAGAGCATCAGTCCTTCCAATGACTATTCAGGACTGATTTCTTTTAGAATGGACTGGTTGGATCTCCTTGTTGTCCAAGGGATTCACAAGAGTCTTCTCCAACACCACAGTTCAAAAGCATCAATTCTTTGGTGCTCAGCTTTCTTTATAGTCCAACTCTCACATCATACTTTATTACTGGAAAAACCAAAGCTTTGACTAGATAGACCTTAGTCTGCAAAGTAATGTCTCTGTTTTTTAATATGTTGTCTAGGTTGGTTATAACTTTTCTTCCAAGTAACAAGTATCTTTTAAATCAATGGCTGCAGCACCATCTGCAGTGATTTTGGAGCCCCCCAAAATAAAGTCTGCCACTGTTTCCACTGTTTCCCCATCTATTTGCCATGAAGTGATGGGACTGGATGCCATGATCTTAGGTTTTTGAATGTTGAGTTTTAAGCCAACTTTTTCACTTTCCTCTTCCACCAAGAGGCTCTTTAGTTCTTTTTTGCTTTCTGCCACAAGGGTGGTGTCATCTGCATATCTGAGGTTATTGATATTTCTCCCAGAAATCTTGATTCCAGCTTGTGCTTCATCCAGCCCAGCATTTCTCATGATGTACTCTGCATACAAGTTAAATAAGTAGGGTGACAATAAACAGCCTTGATGTATCCCTTTCCCAATTGGGAACCAGTATGTTGTTCCATGTCCAGTTCTAACTGTTATTTCCTGACCTGCATACAGGTTTCTCAGAAGGCAGTTCAGGTGGTCTGGTATTCCCATCTCTTGAAGAGTTTTCCACAGTTTGTTGTGATCCACACAGTAAAAGGCTTTGGCATAGTCAATAAAGCAGAAAAAGATGTTTTTCTGGAGCTTTCTTGCTTTTTTGATGATCCAACAGGTGTTGGCAATTTGATCTCTAGTTCCTCTGCCTTTTCTAAAACCACCTTGAACATCTGGAAGTTCACCGTTTACATACTGTTGAAGCCTGGCTTAGAGAATTTTGAGCATTACTTTACTAGTATGTGAGATGAGTGCAATTGTGCCATAGTTTGAGCATTCTTTGGCATTGCCTTTCTTTGGGATTGGAATGTAACTGACCTTTTCCAGTCCTGTGGCCACTGCTGAGTTTTCCAAGTTTGCTGACATATTGAGTGCAGCACTTTCACAGCATCATCTTTTGGGATTTGAAATACTTCAACTGGAATTCTATAACTTCCACTAGGTTTGTTTGTAGTGACGCTTCCTAAGACCCACTTGACTTTGCATTGCAGCATGTCTGGCTCTAGGTGATTGATCACACCATCATGATTATCTGGGTCATGAAGATCTTTTTTGTATAGTTTTTCTGTGTATTCTTGCCACCTCTTCTACAGACTGGCTCCAAATCGGAAAAGGAGTATGTCAAGGCTTTATATTGTCACCTTGTTATTTAACTTATATGCAGAGCACTTCATGAGAAATGCTGGAATGGATGAAGCACAAGCTGGAATCAAGATTGCTGGGAGAAATATCAATAACCTCAGATATGCAGGTGATACCACCCTTATGGCAGAAAGCGAACAAGAACTAAAGAGCCTCTTGATGAAAGTGAAAGAGGAGAGTGAAAAAGTTGGTTTAAAACTCAACATTCAGAAAACTAAAATCATGGCATCTGGTTNGGCCGCCCCTGACCTCGGATGCGGGGTAGCTCCTCCTGGCCGATACTGACCTCAGATGAGGGGTAGTTCCTCTCGGCCGCGTTGGTCATAACTTTTCTTCCAAGGAGCAAGTGCCCTTTAATTTCATGGCTGCAATCACCATCTGCAGTGATTTGGAGCCCCTCAAAATAAAATCCATCATTGTTTCCATTGTTTCCCCTTCTATTTCCCATGAAGTGATGGAACCAGATGCTATGACCTTCGTTTTCTGAATGTTGAGTTTTAAGCCAACTTTTCCACTCTCCTCTTTCATTTTCATCAAGAGGCTCTTATCAGTCTATCTTGACTTCCTCCTTTTATATGTTTGTCTCCTCCCCACCTTGAGACTGCTGTGTATAAATTGGGGCCATGAAAGGGGCATGTTTTTTTCACCTGACGTTCACACACCAGTCCGTGGAATTTCTTTTGTTCCATTTTCTCTGGCTTTTCTCTATTTTTGCTTTCAGCTGCTGTCATTTTGGACTCCCCCACCTCCACCCACCCATTCTGACTACCTAACACTCCCCCCTCAAGAGATGGGAGGTCCAATTCTTTGGGAATAGGGGCGGCTAGGTCTTTCTGGCTACTTCCTGCTGAGCTGGGATGCCGAGGGGCATTGAGCCTCCCCCTCTTGCTAGTCTCAAGCCTCAGAGTCCTTATAGCCGTTTTCATCTAAGGATGAGTGATATATACCATGGCCAGGTGTAGTTTTAGATATCCTTGTTGAACTGGCACTGCATGTTGTAGTTTGTTGACCTTGACAGAAACAAAATGTGTTAGACAACTGATAATACATGGAGCAATCACTGGCAGCACCAATATGGTGATAACAGGGATTAGTAGGGGCATTCAGTTCAGTTCAGTTCACTCAGTCGTGTCTGACTCTTTGAAACCCCATGAATTGCAGCACACCAGGCCTCTGTGTCCATCAATAACATCCAGAGTTCACTCAAACTCAAACTCAAATTCAAAAATTTTCTGAATGTTGAGTTTTAAGCCAACTTTTTCACTCTCTACTTTCACTTTTATCAAGAGGCTTTTTAGTTCCTCTTCACTTTCTGCCATAAAGGTGGTGTCATCTGCATATCTGAGTACAATGTCACAAACCTCCGTTTATAGTTCATCAGGCTCTCTATCAGATCTAGTCCCTGAAATCTATTTCTCACTTCCCCTGTATAATCATAAGGGATTTGATTTAGGTCATACCTGAATGGTCTAGTGGTTTTCCCTACTTTCTTCAATTTAAGTCTGAATTTGGCAATAAGGAGTTCATGATCTGAGCCACAGTCAGCTCCCAGAAGGGGCATTAGCCAACTCCAAATTCCCCCTCACCAGGAGAAGGATCTGCCAAAGAGAGACTGTAGCCACCCCAAGAACACTCCAGCTCATTCTTCGAGATCCCATAGGATCTGAATGCTTTTCTTGAGGCCCATGAGACTTCCTCTAACTTGGTTGGAGGTATTTCCCAAAAACAACATGTCTCATTCTAGATGCCTCAAGTCTCTTGAGATCTATCACCTGTCTGTTTTGGAGTATAATTCCTGCCAAGCTGTGTTGGCTTTTTAGAGCTGTCCTGGAAATTCTTATCCCCAGAAACTTAATTTTGGGAGTATTCATTAGAATTGCACTCATTTGTAGTCCTGAAAAGGTATCTGACATCTACCAGGGGCTCACAGGTATATTGAGTGTCCTGTTTTCTTCCATGGCTTGATTAATGAGTAGCGAATCCAGGAGTTGTGCCCTGGTACCTTGACTGCTATGGGGGTGAAAAATGTTGCAGAGTAGGGGGCCTTCTATATGTGCTGGAGTTGAGTCTTTGGGGGCCCATCTTTCCAGACTTTAATTAGGACTGGAGTCTCTGGAGCATATAGTGGTGGCTCTTCAGAATCTTGTGGGTCCTAGTTGACACCCCACAAGCATATTTCTTGTTGGAATTGCCCAATGGCCATTGTATAAGACTGGGGGGCCTGAGCCTCTGGATCTAGGAAGAGGTCATTTACATAAACAAAAGATCTCCCATATAGCATCTCATAAGGACTAAGACCAGCCTGTTCCTTAGGGGCAATACGGGTGTGGAGGAGTGCTTTGGTGAAGCTTCCTTCCATCCCAGGGAGATATCCTGGATTATCTTTTTTATCACCGATTTTAATAATTGGCTGGCTCTTTCTACTTTTCCTGAAAACTGAGGCCTCCAGGCACAATGGAGGTAATAAGTAGTGCCCAATGCTTTAGAGACCGCTTGGGTGGCCTTAGAAGTAAATGATGTCCCATTGTCACTTTGTAATGACCTGGGCAGACCAAATCTTGGGATGATTTCATGGAGTAGCTTTTTTTTTTTTTTTTTTTTTTTTTTACCTCCTCAGCCTTTTCAGTCCAGGTGGGAAACCCTTCAATCCACCCTGTGAATGTATCTACCATGACTACTAGGTATTTATACCCTTGAGAAACTGGCATCTGGGTGAAGTCCTTCTGTCTGCCCTCTCCTGGGTAGACCCCACATCGTTGGACAGGCTGGGCAAGCCAGGGTCTTCGAGCTCCTTGGGGGTTGTTTAACTGGCAAGTGGGACAAGAGGAGACCACTTGCCTTATAGTCGTTTGGAGGTCTGTTCCTCCGAAGGAACTTTCTAGTAATCTTTGGAGGGCCTTTTCCCCTAAATGCGTGGTGGCATGTAAAGAGTTATACAGCTTCCATTGAAGGTGCCCAGGCAGAAAAAGGAGTCTCTCCTTGTGGAACCACCCCATATGATCTTAGCTTTGAGTCTCACCTTCGGTATATGAAGGAGTTTCTGGCAAATTAATCTGTGGAACTAAGGTGGCAACCCCTATTAAGTCACTGTTCTGTAATTCTACTCTCTTAGATGCCTGATCATCTGCTTGGTTCCCTCATGCCATTTAATGGGCCCTTTTTGGTGTTCTTTACAGTGGGAGACTGAAACCTCAGTGGGCAGATGGACTGCCTCCAAGAACCTAAGGATTTTGTCACCATGCTTGATTGGGGACCCTCTGGTTGTCAAGTGGCCTCTTTCTTTCCAAATAGCAGCAGGTGCTTGTAGCACCAGAAAGGCATACTTGGAGTCAGTGTAAATGGCTACTCTTTTTCCTTTTCCCAGCTCTAAAGCTTGAGTCAGGGCTATGAGCTCAGCTAACTGGGCTGAAGTACCTGGTGGCAAAGGTTTAGCCTCTGGTCTCAAAATTGAAGACTACTGCATATTCGGCTCTTCTTTTTCCATCTTAAACAAAGCTGCTTCCATCAGTGTACCAGATTTTCTCAGGATTGGTCAGATAATCTTCTGACAATCCCCCTCCAGGTTTTGTCCAGTGATCCAAAGTTTCCAGGCAAGAGTGAAAGGGGAGAGAGCCATCAGGGAGTAGGCAGGAGGGTAGCTGGGTTAAGAACCTCACAAGGAGGTATAGTCAGGCCTGGATTTTCCACCAGCACTACTTGATATCTGAGGATCCTTTGATCAGACATCCATAAATGGCCTCTTCCATTCAAGAGTTGTTTCACTTGTTGGCTGGTAAAAATAATTAGTTTGCCCCCAAGAGAGTTTTAAAGCAATAGCTGCAAGATTTTGAAGGCGAGGAAAGATCTCTTCCTAATAAGGGAGTAGGACGTTCAAGGATCATCAGAAATTGGTGGGAAAATATTTGTCCATCCTAGCAACAAAGAAGTGCTTAGGTGAATCTTTTTGTAATTGTTTTTCCTATTTCACCCAAAATGGTACAGGTTTGGGAGAAGACTCGGGAGTAGAAGGTCAGGACAGAGTATGTAGCGCCATGTCAAACAAGAAATTCTCAGACTTACCTGACACATCCAGTTGCAGCTTTGGCTCCAGCCCTGTGATGGTTATCCATGACAGGCAGGCTGGCTGGAGCGGACTGCTTCAGTCCTGTTGAACCATCATGAGGGAAGGCTTGACACTTGACCTTGAGGCTCTTGGGTCCTGAGGGCAGCATGCCACCCAGTGTCCCAACTGATGGAATTTGTAGCAAGCCATTTTAGGAGACTTGACATGATTTGGACATTCTTTGGCCCAATGTCCTGCCTGCCTACAGACTAAGCATTTGCCTCATGCTTTGTCCTTCAGGGACTTGGGGTTTGCCATAGGGCTTCCCTGGAGGGTGGCCAGCATCTGGGAATGCCTTAACTCTTTCCTTTTCTCCCTTTCCCGGGTCTTGGACTCCCTTTCCTGTTCTGTTATAAAAGGTATTGGTGGCTATCTGGACCATCTCATCCAAAGAGGCAGAAGGGTCCTGCTACCATAGCTGTTGTAACTTTATCCTGATGTTTGATGCACATTGGGACAGGAATTTGTCCTTTAAAATCACTTGTCCTGAATGGATAAGAAAGTTGTGGTACATATACACAATAGAATATGACTCAGCTATTAAAAAGAATGTGTTTTAATCAGTTCTAATGAGATGGGTGAAACTGGAGCCTATTAAACAGAGTGAAGTAAGTCAGAAAGAAAAACACCAATACAGTATATTAAAGCATATATATGGAATTTAGAAAGATGTTGAAAATGACCCTATATGCGAGACAGTACAAGAGACACAAATGTAAAGAACAAACTTTTGGACTCTGGGAGAAAGTGAGGGTGGGATGATTTGAGAGAATAGCACTGAAACATGTATATTACTATATGCGAAATAGATTGTCAGTCCAGGTTCCATGCATGAGACAGGGTCCTCAGGGCCAGTGCACTGGGATGACCCTGAGGGGTGAGGAGGGAGGTGGGAGCGGGTTTCAGGATGGTGAACAGAAGTACACCCATGGCTGATTCATGTCAATGTATGGCAAAAAAACCGTTACAATATTGTAAAGTAATTAGCCTCCAATTAAAATAAATAAATTTTAAAAAGAGATAAATAAAATCACCTGTCCCTCGTAAGAGTCTAGGTCCAGACTGGCAAACTTTTGGAGGGCCTCTGTTAGCCTTTCCAGAAAGGCAATGGTGTTCTTGCTGGGCTCCTGAATTGTTGCTGAGAGTGGGCACAGTTCTACAAATAATAGGTCTCCTTCTATTTCCATAGGTGGATTTCTTTAGGGGTGAGTCTTTCTGAAGCTTATCCTACCCAGTACTGTTGCAACCTGAGAGGTGGGAATCCCCTAGTCAGGGTGCAGATACCCAGGCAGGTTGAGGCATGACAACATCCTAGAGATCACATCCCTGGGCAGGTCGAGGCAGGTTGGCCTCCTGAGAATTGGGTCCCTAGGCAGGTTGAAGCATGTCAACCTCCTGGGACCCCTGGACTGGCAGATCCCCAAGTAGGTTGAGGCATGATAACCTCCCAGGAACCAGATCTCAAAGCAGGTTGAGGCAAGTCAAACTCCTGGGACCCCCAGACTGGTGGATCTCCAAGTATGGTTGAGACATGACAACTTCCCAGAGACAGATCAAGGCAGAATGACATCCTGGGATCCCCAGGCTGGAGTTAGGTGTCCCCAAGATCTCCAGCAGGACCAGTTCTGGGTAGGACTAAGGAATTGTAATCTTAACTCATTGCTGGTTTGTCCACTGAGGATGGGCATAGTTACCATGATGTAAAGCAATCTCCTAGCCCATGCCTGGAGACTGGAAACCTGATGAAATAGCCATAAGGCTTGTGCTCTTGAGGTGATATAAGTCACTGATTTCCCCTCCTAGTCCTCCATAAGAGTAGTTATGGGTATTTCCAATGGTAAACATTTCATTGTCATAGACACACTCTAGGTAATAACAGAAGTAATTACAAAACAATGGGTTAACTGGTCCTGTTAGGGACGTTAAGAGTATTTTATTAATAAGCTAGGTGGAGTGATGTTGCCTACAGATGGGGCAGGATCATGGTTGTATAAGTTAGTAAATGGCTTAAGAACAAATTGATAAGAGGCAACAGACCAGATGTTCCATAAAAATGGAGTGGAGATTTGGTCTGGGGGTATGTTTGTAACTTTAGGAGAAGGGTGGTCAGGGTTTGGGCCCAAACAGCCTGAAGTTTTAACTCCTAAAATGGCAAACATTGTCCCTGGAAGCCCAATTGCCCTTGAAGGGATGCCACCAACAGATGGACTCCTAGCAGATGGACATCTATGTGCCTGTCACCCACCCTAGCAGGTTCACTAAGAGATGATGTTGTTGCACATGTTGTAGGAAACATGGAAGATGAAGGCCTGGATATCTAGAGGAATTGGAAGTTATACAGTATTTCCCTTCCAAGGATCATCTGTTTCCTGGTTATCCCGCCAGAAGATTGTAGAGGCAACACTGTGGGTCCAGATGGGGCTCAGGAAGAGAGCATGAAACAGGACAGAAGGGGTAGGGCACAACTATTGAAGAATGGCATAACCCAAGGGTACAACATAAACTGATTAAAAGCAAATGGGTCCAAGAGGGTAGACAAGTCAAATCCAACTGAACCTTGATCCTTAATCTGCCAGCTAAATGACATACCCAGAGGCATCATGAGGGGTTCTAAGGCACTATCAAAAGACCAAGGAGTGGGTGGTTTCCAAATTGTTGCAATGATCCTCCCACTCATTAGCATATGAAATTACCCAGCCCATAAAAAACTAACCACACCACATTCCATGGCTATGGCACTTGCCCTCTGTGATGGCCCACACTCTTGGAGTGTGCTTCTCTCTGAAAACCCACTTCTTAACTATCACTTTGTCTCTCACTGAAGTCTTTCTGCAATGAGACATCAAGAACCTGAGCTTCATTAGGTTCTGAAACCAGGCACTGTGGGTTTTGGCCAGGCTCAAGTCTTGGTCATACATGACTGAGTGATTAAGCATAGCAGCATCCCTGCCACGTGGGTTTGAATCCCAATCTTAGGTACACAGTTTCAAACACAATTTTCAGAAATAGAAAGATGACGACCTGCCCAATACTTTGTAAACTGGCATAGATGGAGAGAGGAGCTGAGGACAGGAGGAAAAAGCACTGGGAAAAATGTGCCAAGGATCCCCTTTCATAACTTGCCAGAAAAACTGCTAAATGCCTGACCTGTGCCCACAGTTTTCATTGGCCTGATCCTTGGCACAAAGAAGGTTGAGGACAGAAGAACCCTCACTCACTTGGGCAACAGCTATTAGGGCACAGCAGATAGTGGAGCCTTCAGGACACACTGGGAAGTAGTCCCTGCCAGAGTTCCTCACTTGTATCCACTGATGCTTACCTGTTCACAGGGAGTTCAAGGAAACAAGAAATGAGAGACTGTAAAGGAATTAAGATTTTGTTAGCCATATGTCCTTCCAGCCATAGGGGTGAGGACCTCCTACCTTAACCAGAGGTCTTCTGGAATCTGATACCGAGTCTTGTGAACTTTCTGCCAAGTTTGTTTCGTTGTCCCTGTTACCAGCATGCTAGGCTTCTTGTCAATTCCACTGTGTTAGGTTTCCTTCGTGTTCAGTTTCCACCATGTGCACTTCTGCCAAGTTGGGCTTCTGCTGTGTTTGGTCTCTGCCTCACTGGGCCTGAGCTGAGGTTGTTTCAGCCAGGTTATATCCGAGACTTGGCACCAGACATGTCAGGGGAATGTGTTTTTCTTGGTTCTGTCTCTCTGCAGCAAAGATTTGAAATGGTGAACCAGTGTTACAGCTCTGTTACAGCTCAGGGTTTTATTTGGCAGGCAAAGGATAGTACACCTTCGAGGTGTGAGGGCAGGCATACCCCAATGGAGAAGCCTCAATCTGTCTTGGCTTCCTTCTTTTATATGTTTGTCTCCTCTCCACCTTGAGCCTGCCCCATGCAAATTGGGCTAGCCAAGAAGGGGGCATGTTTATTTCACCAGAAGTTCTCACTCTGGTCCACGGATTTTCTTTCTTTCTGTTGTCATAGGCCTTTCTCTATCTTTGTCTTTTAGCCACGGCCATTTTGGACTCTTTTTTCCTATTGTAACAGCCTAACAGAAATATGAACTTGGTAAAATCTAGACATTCACAGTCAGTTTCCAGGCAGCTTATTCTACGTTTTCATTAAGTGAAAACAATAAAGCCAGAATATTAAATATTAAGTTTTCACATTGAGTCCAAAATTACTATACAGTAAGTATGTGGAGACTACAGCAATGCTTCTAGACTCCCACTGCTCTTACATCAAATTTCATTGAAGACAGATTCATCCTAATTCAGGAGAGTATTGAATTAGCCTGACTACATGCCTTATTCAGGTCACTGTTGAGACTGAATTTATCTGCTTAGTGGGAAGGTCAAATGGAAGTTAATTAATTAAGGAGTGTTGGAAATGAGTTACATTTTAGCTTCTATTTAAAGTATTGTAGAAAAGAAGTATCCATAAAGCAGATGTGAATAAGTAAGAGAAAGGATGTTTCAGGTTAGGACTGATTAAACATGAATTTTAGTGAAAGAGGGAAAAATACATTTTTTTGAAATAGAAATATATAGTTGAGTAGACAAGAAGCTTTTTGGGACCTAGCTTCAGGAGTAAAATAGATCAACATTTGGTGTCCAAAAGAACAGCAGCTGTGAATTTGACCTTTGGCTCTTGTATTTTTCCATTCACAATAGCCAGGTGATGGCAGTTCTCCATGTCCACATAAGAGGACAAAAGGATAAAGAAGTAAATTAAAACATTAATGGACCTTGATTAATCAAAAGGAAGAGAGACTCTAGTCTGATATTTAGAGTCTTGGCAACTGCCTAAATGAATGAAACTTTGCAAAAAGTTTTCCATTTCCTGTGGTTGATAAATTGGCTGCTGTAAATTTTGACAAATTTGATTTGAGACTACTGTTTTAGAATTATTCTTTATATAAATTTCTATCTCTAATATCAATTAATGGTTATTTAATATCAACCTAATCATCACTCAATATCAATTATTAGTTAACCTAAAAACTATTAATAAATGAACATCACNATAGAAATAGGCTTGAATCCTTTTTCTACTACTTAACCAATAGCTAAATTTGTAAAATTTATTTATTTTCATTGAGTCTCATTTGTAAACTGGGTGAGAACTTATTGAGTTGCTGGGTGGATTAATGTTCAGAAAAAGTATTTGACATAATTATTATAAAGCTAGCCCCTGTCATGTGTGGCAACTATTATGTTTCTATATTTTAATGGAGAGAAAGTTTTAGTTATTTTTAAAACAACTAATCTCCAGAGAACTTGCACAAAGAGCCAAAACGGAGGGATGTTGTATACCTAACATTAGAAAATGTTTGCCCTTTTGTGCAAATTGGAACAGTAACAGACTTTACTTTTTTGGGCTCTAAAATCACTGCAGATGGTGACTGTAACCATGAAATTAAAAGACGCTTGCTCCATTGGAAGAAAAGCTATTTAGAAAAGCTAAAGGCAAACCTAGACAGCATATTAAAAAGCAGAGACATTACTTACCAGCAAAGGTCCATCTATGGACCTAAGGTCGAAGCTATGGTTTTTCCAGTAGTCAGGTTTGTTTATATGAGAGTTGGACCGTAAAGAAAGCTGAGCACTGAAGAACTGATGCTTTTGAACTGTAGTTTTGGAGAAGATTCTTGAAGTCCCTTGGAGTGCAAGGAGATCCAACTAGTCAATCCCAAAGGAAACAAACCCTGAATATTTATTGGAAGGACTGATGCTGAAACTGAAGTCCAGTACTATGGGCACCTGATGTGAAGACCTGACTCATGGGATAAGACCCTGATGCTGGGAAAGATAGAAGGCAGGAGGAGAAGTGGGCAACAGAGGATGAGATCCATGGATGGCATCACTGACTCAATGGACATGAGTTTGAGCAAGCTCCAGGAGTTGGTGATGGACAGGAAAGCTGTGCTGCAGTCCAGTGGTCACAAAGAATTGGACACAACTTAGTGACTGAACAACAAGCTGACTGATGTCACTATTTCTAATTCTATGTGAATGCAGAGAATTGGTCCTCCAAACTTCTGCTGGTTCTTTGCTCAGCAACAAATAGCTTCCTCACATGAATGCACTGATTAGTACTAAGCTGAATACTCAAGTATGGGGGCAGGGGAGGTATCCACACAGCTCTGTAATTCACTCTATGTGCAGCTCTCTCCTCTCCCATATGCTATCCTGAAAGTTCTAGTCTCCTTCATCTCACTGAATTCTCAACTCTGTCTCCTCAACTCAGAGGGGGTCTCCCAAAAGGCATCTGGCTTCACTTTCATAGGAATTCATCCTAGAGACCCTCAGGACAGGAAGCTGACACAATATTGGGCTCACCTCATTTGTTTCCTTCCTCTAGGGTCAGTGTCCTTATTTAATTGTAGTTCACACCCATGAAAACCATCCTTTTGTATAATTTGTATAATGCTGTGTGTGTTGTGCTTAGTAACTCAGTCATCTCTAACTCTTTGAGACCCACCAGGCTCCTCTGTCCTTGCGGATTCTCCAGGCAAGAATACTGGAGTGGGTAGCTTGGTCCTCCTTTAGGGGATCTTCAAAACCCAGGAATCAAGCCTGCTCTGCTATAGTGCAGGTGGATTCTTTACCATCTGAGCCACCAGGGAAGCCCAATTTGTATTATATTTTTAGTCATTTCAGCTAGTAGGGTAAATCCAAAAACTGTTATTCATGATGGTCAGAAGTTGAAGTCTCTGACAGATTTTTTTTAAACTGATTTTGTTATTTACCTGGTGTTTTCCATTGCTACAGTGGTAGTGTTTGAGCCTTGTACCCTCTTCATTTCAATTGAAAGAGGAATTAGGGCATCTTTGTTCTTTATTATTTTCTGTTCTTCATTTCCATTAATTCAACTTTTTACCCTATTCTTTTTCTTCTCTTTCCCATTCATGTGGTGATAAGATGAAAAAGAAGCACAAAATTCAATGGCATTTAAAGTTGATAGCAGCAAATGGTATTATGTGAGTAGTCAATTATTAGCATAAATTATAAAAGAGCAAGAATGGATACTTTAGCATTGCATTGCCTTATAATAAAAAGAATCCATAAAATTTTTCTGCTGAATATCACACATGCAAAATACATTGTGCTACACAGTAATAACCCTAAAACAAAAAGACACTTACATAACTTCAATTATTACTTTTATTTGGTTAAACACAGTTTTTCCAGTTTGCTATAATTTTTTCTTTAGTATTTCTTAATAGTGCTATTGTGAATATTTTCTTCTAATACCAGTCAGTGTAGTCCCCGTGGCAGATATTTTGTATACATACTTGATTATTGCTCCATCAGAATTATCCCCAGCCATTCTTTTGAAATATGGTCTGAAGCACTTCTTTCCTTGATATGTATAGACCAGATCTGATTATCTTCAACCATGCATGAAACAAAACAAATTATGTAATCTATTTAATATTATGTACATCTTGGAAAATAACATAAGTATTATTACATTCAGTTCAGTTCAGTTCAGTCAGTCACTCAGGTCCAACTCTTTGCAACTCCATCAACTGCAGGATATCAGGCCTCCCTGTGTATCACTAACTCCTAGAGTTTACTCAAACTCATATCCATTGAGTCAGTGATACATCCAACCATCTCATCCTCTGTCGTCCCCTTCTCCTCCAGCCTTCAATCTTTCCCAGCATCAGTCTTTTCAAATGAGTCAGTTCTTTGCATCAGGGGGCCAAATTGGAGTTTCGGGTTCAGCATCAGTCCTTCCAATGAATATTCAGAACTGATATCATTTAGGATGGACTGGTTAATCATCTTGCGGCCCAAGGGACATCAGGAGTCTTCTCCAAAACTACAGTTCAGCATCAATTCTTCGGTGCTCAGCTTTCTTTATACCAACTCTCACATATATATGTGACTACTGGAAAAAACATGGCATTGACTAGATGGACTTTTGTTGGCAAAGTAATGTCTCTGATTTGAATAAGCTGTCTAGGTTGGTCATAACTTTTCTTCCAAGGAGCTTTTAGTTTCAGGGCTGAAGTCATCATCTTCCCTGATTTTGGAGCCCAAAGAAATAAAGTCTGACTCTCTTTCCACTCTTTCCCCATCTATTTGACATGAAGTGCTGGGACCAGATGTCATGATCTTAGTTTTCTGAATGTTGAGTTTTAAATGAACTCTTTCACTTTCATCAAGTGGCTCTCTAGTTCTTCTTCACTTTATGCCATAAGGGTGGTGTCATCTGCATATCTGAGGTTATTGATATTTTCCCCAAAAATCTTGATTCCAGCTTATGCTTCATCCAACCCAACATATCACATGATGTACTCTGTGTATAAGTTAAATAAGCAGGGAGACAATATACAGCCTTCATATACTCCTTTTCCTATTTGGAACCAGTCTGTTTTTCCATGTCCAGTTCTAACTGTTGCTTCTTGACCTGCACACAGATTTCTCAGGAGGCAGGTCAGGTGGTCTGGTATTCCCATCTCTTTCAGAATTTTCCACAGTTTGTCATGATCCACACAGTCAAAGGCTTTGGCATAATCAAAATAAAAGTAGATGTTTTTCTGGAACTCTCTTGCTTTTTCAATGATCCAATGGATGTTGGCAATTTGATGGTTCCTCTGCCTTTTGGTGGCTCAGAGGTTAAAGCGTCTGCCTCCAATGCGGGAGACCTGGGTTCGATCCCTGGGTTGGGAAGATCCCCTGGAGAAGGAAATGGCAACCCACTCCAGTATTCTTGCCTGGAGAATCCCCCGGATGGAGGAGCCTGGTAGGCTACAGTCCATGGGGTCGCAAAGAGTCGGACACGACTGAGCGACTTCACCTTCACCTGCCTTTTCTAAATCCAACTTGAACATCTGAAAGTTCACAGTTCATGTACTGTTGAAGCCTGGCTTGGAGAATTTTGAGCATTACTTTGCTAGCATATGAGATGAGTGCAACTGTGCAGTAGTTTGAGCATTCTTTGGTATTGCCTTTCTTTGGGATTGGAATGAAAATTGACATTATCCAGTCTTGTGGCCACTGCTGAATTTTCCAAATTTGCTGTCATATTGAGTGCAACATTTTCACAACATCATCTTTTAAGATTTTGAATAGCTCAACTGGAATTCCATCACCTCCGGGAGCTTTATTCATAGTGATGCTTCCTAAAGCCCACTTGACTTCGCATTCCAGGATGTCTGGCTCTAAGTGAATAATCACACTGTTGTGATTATCTAGGTTGTGAAGATCTTTTTTGTATAATTCTTTTGTTTATTCTTACCACCTCTTCTTAATATCTCTGCTTCTGTTAGGTCCATACCATTTCTGTCCTTTATTGAGCCTATCTTTACATGAAATTTTCCCTTGGTATCTCTAATTTTCTTAAAGAGATCTCTAGTCTTTCCCATTCTATTCTTTTCCTCTATTTCTTTGCATTGATCGCTGAGGAAGGCTTTCTTATCTCTCCTTGCTATTCTTTGGAACTCTGCATTCAAATGGGTATATCTTCCCTTTTCTCCTTTACGTTTCACTTCTTTTCTTTTCATAGCTGTTTGTAAGTCCTCCTCAGACAACCATTTTTCCTTTTTGCATTTCTTTTTCTTGGGGTTGGTCTTGATCACTGCCTCCTGTACAATATCATGAACCTCTGTCCATAGTTCTTCAGGTACTCTATCAGATCTAATCCCTTGAATGTATTTGTCATTTCCATTGTATAATCATAAGAGATTTGATTTAGGTCATACCTGAATGGCCTAGTGGTTTTCCCTACTTTCTTCAATTTAAGCATGAATTTGGCAATAAGGAGTTCATGATCTGAGCCACAGTCAGCCCTGCTCTTGTTTTTTCTGACTGTAGTGCTTCTCCATCTTTGGCTGCAAAGGACATAATCAATCTAGTTTGGTATTGACCATCTGGTGATGTCCTTGTGTAGAGTCTTCTCTTGTGTTCTTGGAAGAGGGTGTTTCCTATGACCAGTGCATTCTCTTGACAAAACTCTGTTAGCCTTTGCTCTGCTGCATTCTGTACTCCAAGGCCAAATTTGCCTATTACTTCAGGTATTTCTTGACTTCATATTTTTGCTTTCCAGTCTCCTATAAAGAAAAAGACATCTTTTTGGGGTGTTTGTTCTAGAAGGTCTTGTAGGTCTTCATAGAACCATTCAACATCAGCTTCTTCAGCATTATTGGGTGGGGCATAGACAGATTACTGCGATATTGATTTGCCTTGGAAATGAACAGATTGTTCTGTCATTTCTGAGACTGTACCCAAGTACTGCATTTTGGACTTTTGTTGACTATGATGGCTATTCCATTTCTTCTAAGGGATTCTTACCCACAGTAGTAGATAAATGGTCATCTGAGTTAAATTCACTCATTCTAGTCCATTTTAGTTTGCTGATTCCAAAAATGTCGATATTCACTCTTGCCATCTCCTGTTTGACCACTTCCAATTTACCTTGATTCATGGACCTAACATTGCAGGTTCCTATGTGATATTGTTCTTCACAGCATCGGACTTTACTTCCATCACCAGTCACATCCATAACTGCGTGTTGTTTTTGTTTTGGCTCTGTCTCTTCATTCTTTCTGGAATTAGTTCTCCACTGATCTCAAGTAGCATATTGGGCACCTACCGACCTGGGGAGTTCATTTTTCAATGTCCTATCTTTTTGCTTTTTCATACTGTTGATAGGGTTCTCAAGGCAAGGATACTGAAGTGGTTTTCCATTCCATTCTCCAGTGGATCACATTTTGTCAGAACTCACCACTATGACCCATACATCTAGGGTCGCTTTACATGATATGGCTCATAGTTTCATTGAGTTAGATAAGGTTGTGGGCCATGTGATCAGTTTGGTTAATTTTCTGTGGCTGTGGTTTTCACAAATTATTACATTTTGATAAATATTTATCTTCTATGTTTTTAAATAAATAGGAGATAACTATTCAATATTTTGGAGAAGGAAATGGCAACCCACTCTAATGTTCTTGCCTGGAGAATCCCAGGGACAGAGGAGCCTGGTGGGCTGCTGTCTATGAGGTCACACAGAGTTGGACACAACTGATGCGACTTAGCAGCAGCAGCAGCAGCATTCAATATTTATCTTTTAAAAATTTTAAAAGATTTTAAAAATTTAAAAGTCAACATTAGTGACATCTTTTCAGTTCAGTTCAGCCGCTCAGTCGTGTCCGACTCTCTGCGACCCCATGAATCGCAGCACGCCAGGCCTCCCTGTCCATCACCAACTCCTGGAGTTCACTCAGACTCATGGCCATCGAGTCCGTGATGCCATCCAGCCATCTTATCCTCTGTTGTCCCCTTCTTCTCCTGCTCCCAATCCCTCCCAGCATCAGAGTCTTTTCCAATGAGTCAACTCTTCGCATGAGGTGGCCAAAGTACTGGAGTTTCAACTTTAGCATGATTCCTTCCAAAGAAATCCCAGGGCTGATCTCCTTCAGAATGGACTGGTTGGATCTCCTTGCAGTCCAAGGGACTCTCAAGAGTATTCTCCAACACCACAGTTCAAAAGCATCAATTCTTCGGTGCTCAGCCTTCTTCACAGTCCAACTCTCACATCCATACATGACCACAGTAAAAATCATAGCCTTGACTAGACGGGCCTTAGTCGGCAAAGAAATGTCTGCTTTTAAATATGCTATCTAGGTTGGTCATACAGCCAAATCCTTGGTTCACTAATTTCATAGATATTAATAACCTCAGATATGCAGATGACACCACCCTTATGGCAGAAAATGAAGAGGAATTAAAAAGCCTCTTGATGAAAGTGAAAGTGGAGAGTGAAAAAATTGGCTTAAAGCTCAACATTCAGAAAACGAAGATCATGGCATCTGGTCCCATCACTTCATGGGAAATAGATGGGGAAACAGTGGAAACAGTGTCAGACTTTATTTTGGGGGGCTCCAAAATCATTGCAGATGGTGAATGAAGCCATGAAATTAAAAGATGCTTACTCCTTGAAAGAAAAGTTATGACCAACCTAGATACTATATTGAAAAGCAGAGACATTACTTTGCCGACTAAGGTCCGTCTAGTCAAGGGTATGGTTTTTCCTGTGGTCATGTATGGATGTGAGAGTTGAACTGTGAAGAAAGCTGAGCACCGAAGAATTGATGCTTTTGAACTGTGGTTTTGGAAAAGACTCTTGATAGTCCCTTGGACTGCAAGGAGATCCAATCAGTCCATTCTGAAGGACATCGGCCCTGGGATATCTTTGGAAGGAATTATGCTAAAGCTGAAACCCCAGTATTTTGGCCACCTCATGCGAAGAGTTGACTCATTGGAAAAGACTCTGATGCTGGGAGGGATTGGGGGCAGGAGGAAAAGGGGACAACAGAGGATGAGGTGGCTGGATGGCATCACTGACTCAATGGCCATGAGTCTGAGTGAACTCCGGGAGGTGGTGATGGACAGGGAGGCCTGGCGTGCTGCAATTCATGGGGTCGCAAAGAGTCGGACATGACTGAGCGACTGAACTGAACTGAATCATTGAAAGAAAAAAAATTTTTTTTTTCTATTCTATGTAAGAAAGTAAATCTCTTTCAGATCATACTGTATAGAGAAAGAATGACTCATCTTTAACTTGACATTGTCATGCGACTTCCTACAGTTATAAATACTGCTTTGTTGTGTTCATATTTTGAGTAAGCTCTGATATTTTCTTTCCTTTTCTTTTTTTAATTTTCCAAACCTATAATTTTATTGACCCTCTCTCTGTGTATTTGTTTATTTACCTTTTCATTGTTATATTGTTTTCATTAACAAGTCCAATAAGGTATTCTGTGCCACTTGCTAAATACTGCAATATGCCTGAATCATCATTTTCTAACAAAAAAATTAAAGCTTCAAGGGATACTTAGCTTATACATTTTATCAAATCTTACATATGCTTGTGCAACACCCTTCTGTCACCACAAAATAATATGATACTATGATATCTCTCACCACAAAATATCATGATACTCTGAAAGTAACTTTGACCTAAATACGAAAAAGGTCCTACCAGCACACACTTTATTGGTCTCCACTGGGCATAGTGAGCTTCTAGCAGGGAACTGAGGCAAGTTTCATAGATCAAAGCACATTTCCTCACATTCATTCAAATTTGGTTCTGCTGATAGAAACCCTTCCAGTTAGTTTTCCAGTTATATTTTTATTGCTAGTCAAATCAGTAACCTGGAGTCAAGAGGATTCCAGTCTTTTCATTTACAGGAAGCTGGAGGACTTGTATTGAGGAGGGAACAATCAGATCAGTTCATAATGCTCTGAAAATCAGGTTCTCATTGTGAAATTTCCTTAACCTTAAGGCAGTCTGGAGTTGGGGCAAAGTGCCTGGGTGGGAGAGAATGGTGACCATCAGAGTGTACATCTCAATTACTATTTCAGAGAAAGAACTGCCCTTTCAAAAGAATGTATTCTATTTTATAGCAACCGAAGTAGTAGATTTGGTAATTATTGGGATTTACATTTAAGGTAATCTTAAAGTACATTTTTAGATTTAAGCTACGTATTTTACCTAAGCTTCAAGATTTATTAATTTCAACTCTAAGAAATCAATAATTATTTACAGTTAGTGTTTTTTTTTTTTTGTAAATCTGAGAACACTATTCTTTTGACAATATATTACTGTTTACAAATGTCTTCATCAGGAACTTTGGGAAAGAATTATTTTTTAAAATGTGTATTATTAGTTTCCAACCCAAGGTGGGGACTATAGGGATAGGGATGGAAGAGGACTAAGAAATTCATATTTTTTAAAAGTATCACAAGTTCAATCATTAGCAGTGTATGTGTTCATTAACTGGGTTTTGTTTCGTCAACCTCTCCTTAATTAAACTGGACTAACTCAGTCATTATTTAAATTTATTTATCTCATTCATTTCTTCCTCCTAGAAATCAATTGTCAGTCTGCGAGTAACCTTCATCAAACTCATTCATGTTGAGTAATAAAGCAGGCTTAAATAAAGATTGTCTTGAAAGGCTATGAGCACACATTTTTCCTATTAAATATGCAGCTCAATAATTTTCAGTAGCACAGATTTTCATTTGAAAAACAAAATAACTTGGTTCTGTCAAGCATAAATCACTGTCTTAGAAGTGAAGAATGATTTTTAAAAAGTTACCATGATGAATTTTCATCATACTAATTTGAAAGCCTCTCTCAAATTTTGGTGAGTTTCTTTTTAACAAAGTTTTCAAAAAATGAGCTCTGCTTTCACCTCCATCACAAGCAAGAATGTATCTAGGAAACCTGCTCAAGTTGTGTGGCTCACTTTTTTCACAGTCATATTGGGGACAAAAGATTTCTTCACTGTAGAAGACATGGTTATATACCCTCCTCTAAATAGCCCCTCTTCAGGTCCAAGGAACTCATTTCTCAATCACTGGAGCTGTTGAATGTTGAGTCTCTCTTCAGGAATTGTTCTTGCTTTACCCAGATTGATACTCTCTTCCAAGGACAGCACTTATTCCATGATGGGGAAAGTGGGGTCAAAGTCCCTATCCTCTTTCCTCAACTGGGTACAAAATCTGAAGGACCATTGATATTTACAGGATTTATTAATACCTTTATAGTGACTGCCTTGCAATTCAAATTCTTTGTCTTTGGTCTCACCCTCTGTCATCACTTTCACACAGGTATTTTCCTGAAAGCACCTCCCAAGAAATCTCTTACACACTAATCATCATCTATTTCCTGGGAGACCAGGTATAAGACAGATAGCTTGCAATGTCTGTAATAACTTCCAAAATAACTGTATCTTTTGCTGACTAAATTTTAAACATAAATGTCTTATTTGTAAGTAAAAATGGACTGAAGATATAAATTTAAATTCCAAAGTTCTAAAATATTTAGAAGAAAATCTCTTGATCATGAGGAAAGCAAATAGTTCTAAGCCACAAAACTAAAACTGGTACAATCCATAAAAGAATAAATTAATAAATACAACTTTATCAGACTTTAAAACCTGCTCTTCAAAAGATATTGTTAAGAAAATGAAGTGGCAAGACCCATACTGGAAAACAATTTTCTTCCACAGTATATATCTGAGTATATACACTGAGAGTACACAAAGAACTCAGACACTCAATATTAAGAAAACGAAGGACGTGATTTTAAAATAAGCAGATGATTTGAGCAAACATTTTATCAAAGAAGATATATAAATGTACATAAGCAAATAAAAAATGTAAAACATAATTTAGGGAAATGAACATTAAAACTTTAATGAGATAACACTCAGTTCAGTTCAGTTGCTCAGTCGTGTCTGACTCTTTGTGACTCCATGAATCGCAGCTCGCCAGGCCTCCCTGTCCATCACAAACTCCCGGAGTTCAATCAGACTCGCGTACATCGAGTCAGTGATGCCATCCAGCCATCTCATCCTGTCGTCCCCTTCTCCTCCTGCCCCCAGTCCCTCCCAGCATCAGGGTCTTTTCCAATGAGTCAGCTCTTCGCATGAGGTGGCCAAAGTACTGGAGTTTCAGCCTCATCATCAGTCCTTCTAATGAACACCCAAGACTGGTCTTCTTTAGGATGGACTGGCTGGATCTGCTTGCAGTCCAAGCGATTCACAAGAGCCTTCTCCAGCACCACAGTCAAAAGCATCAAGTTCAGCTTTCTTCACAGTCCAACTCTCACATCCATACATGACCACTGGAAAAACCATAGCCTTGACTAGACAGAACTTTGTTGGCAAAGTAATGTCTCTGCTTTTGAATATGCTGTCTAGGTTGGTCATAACTTTCCTTCCAAGGAGTAAGCATCTTTTAACTTCATGGCTGCAACCACCATCTGCAGTGACTTTGGAGCCCCCCAAAATAAAGTCTGACACTGTTTCCACTGTTTCTCCATCTATTTCCCATGAAGTGATGGGACCAGATGCCATGACCTTCGTTTTCTGAATGTTGAGCTTTAAGTCAACTTTTTCACTCTCCTCTTTCACCTTCGTCAAAGGCCTTTTAGTTCCTCTTCACTTTCTGCCATAAGGGTGGTGTCATCTGCATATCTGAGATTATTGATATTTCTCCCGGCAATCTTGACTCCAGCTTGTGCTTCTTCCAGCCCAGCATTTCCATGATGTACTCTGTGTATAAGTTAAATAAGCAGGGTGACAATATACAGCCTTGACATACTCCTTTTCCTATTNGCATTGCCTTTCTTTGGAATTGGAATGAAAACTGACCTTTTCCTGTCCTGTGGCCACTGCTGAGTTTTCCAAATTTGCTGGCATATTGAGTGCAGCACTTTCACAGCATCATCTTTCAGGATTTGAAATCGCTCAACTGGAATTCCATCACCTCCACTAGCTTTGTTTGTAGTGGTGCTTTCTAAGGCCCACTAGACTTCACATTCCAGGATGTATGGCTCTGGTGAGAGATCACACGATCGTGATCTTCTTGGTTGTGAAGATCTTTTTTGTATTATTCTTCTGTGTATTCTTGCCACCTCTTCTTAATATCTTCTGCTTCTGTTAGGTCAGAGGAGCTACCCCACATTCGAGGTCAGGGGCAGGGCTCAGAGGAGCAACCACACGTCCAAGGAGCAGCGGCTGTGCAGATGCAGGAGGGCTGAGAGGAGCTACTCCACGCTCAGGGTCAGGAGGGGTTTACCTTATCCAAGGTAAGGGGCAGTGGCTGTGTTTGCTGGAGCAGTTGTGAAAAGATACCCTACGTTCAAGGTAAGACAAACCCAAGTGAGACGGTAGGTGTTGCGAGAAGGAATCAGATGGCAGGCACACTGAAACCATAGTCACAGGAAACTAGCCAATCTGATCACACAGACCACAGCCATGTCTAACTCAGTGAAACTAAGCCATGCCCTGTGGGGCCACCCAAGACAGATGGGTAATGGTGGAGAAGTCTGAGAGAATGTGGTCCACTGGAGAAGGGAATGGCAAACCATTTCAATATTCTTGCCTTGAGAACCCCATGAACAGCATGAAAAAGCAAAATGATAGGACACTGAAAGAGGAACTCCCCAGGGTGGTAGGTGCCCAATATGCTACAGGCGATCAGTGGAGAAATAACTCCAGAAAGAATGAAAGCAAGGAGCTAAAGCAAAAACAATACCCAGTTGTGGATGTGACTGGAGATAGAAGCAAGGCCCAGTGCTATAAAGGGCAATATTGCATAAGAACCTGGAATGTTAGGTCCATGAATCAAGGCAAATTTGAAGTAGTCAAACAGGAGATGGCAAGAGTGAACATCGACATTCTAGGAATCAGCGAACTAAAATGGACTGGAATGGGTGAATTTAACTCATATGACCATTATATCTACTACTGTGGGCAGGAATCCCTTAGAAGAAATGGAGTAGCCATCATGGTCAACTAAAGAGTCCAAAATGCAGTAGTTGGATGCAATCTCAAAAAAGACAGAATGATCTCTGTTCATCTCCAAGGCATACCATTCAATATCACGGTGATCCAAGCCTATGCCCCAACTAGTAACGCTGAAGAAGCTGAAGTTGAACAGTTTTATGAAGACCTACAAGACCTTTTAGAACTAACACCCAAAAAAGATGACCTTTTCATTATAGGAGACTGGAATGCAAAAGTAGGAAGTCAAGAAACACCTGGAGTAACAGGCAAATTTGGCCTTGGAATGTGGAATGAAGCAAGGCAAAAACTTAATAGAGTTTTGCCAAGAGAACGCACTCTCTTGGCAAACACACTCTTCCAACAACACAAGAGAAGACTCTACACACGGTCTATCAAATGGTCAACACCGAAATCAGATTGATTATAATCTTTGCAGCCAAAGATGGAGAAGCTCTATACAGTCAGCAAAAACAAGAACAGGAGCTGACTGTGGCTCAGATCATGAACTCCTTATTGCCAAATTCAGACTTAAATTGAAGAACGTAGGGAAAACCACTAGCCCATTCAGGTATGACCTAAATCAAATCCCTTATGATTTTACAGTGGAAGTGGGAAATATATTTAAGGAACTAGATTTGATAGAGTACCTGATGAATTATGGACAGAGGTTCATGACATTGTACAGGAGACAGGGATCAAGACCATCCCCGTGGAAAAGAAATGCAAAAAAGCAAAATGGCTGTCTGAGGAGGCCTTACAAATAGCTGTGAAAAGAAGTGAAAAGCAAAGGAGAAAAGGAAAGATATTGCCATATGAATGCAGAGTTCCGAAGAATAGCAAGGAGAGATAAGAAAGCCTTCCTCAGCGATCAGTGCAAAGACATAGAGGAAAACAACAGAATGGGAAAGACTAGAGATCTCTTCAAGAAAATTAGATATACCAAGGGAACATTTCATGCAAACATGAGTTCGATAAATGAGACTTAATCAAACTTAAAAAGTTTTGCATAGCAAAGGAAATCATTAACAAATTAAAGAAACAACCTATTGAATGGAAGAAGATCTTTGCCAATGATGTGACCAAGAAGGGATTAATTTCCAAAGTATACAAACAGCTTATACATCTCAACATCAAAAACCCAAACAACCCAATTGGAAAACAGGCAGAAGACCTAAACAGATACTTCTCCAAAGAATATATACAGATGGCCAGCAGACATATGAAAAGATGCTCAACATCAAATTATTATTAGAGAAATGCAAGTCAAAGCCACAATGAGCTATTATCTCCTCACACCAGTTAGAATGGCCATCATCAAAATTCATCATAATAATCTATCAATAACAAATGCTGCACACGGTGTGAGGAAAGGGGAACTCTCCTAGGCTGTTGATAGAAATGTAAATTGGTGCAGCCTCTGTGGAATGCAATATAGAGATTCTTTTTTAAAAAACTAAAAATTGAGCTACCTTATGATCCAGCAATCCCACTCTTGCGCATGTATTTGCAAAAGATGAAAATCCTAATTCAACAAGATACATGCACCCCAAGGGTTCTTGGTAATATTATTTATAATAGTCAAGATGCAGAAACAACCTAACAGTCCATCAACAGATGAACATATAAAGGAGATGTTATAAATATACACAATGGTATACTACAAAGGTCATAAAAAGAATAAAATCTTGTGGTTTGTAGCAACGTGAATGGACTTGGAGGGTATAATGCTTAGTAAAATGTTAGACAGAGAAAGGAAAATGTTGTATGATATCACTTGTATGTGGAATCCGAAAAACAAAATAAATAAAGAAAGTAAGGCAGACTCAAGTATAGAGAACAAACTAGTGGTTACTAGTTAATAAATAGTTGGGAGAAATATCAACAACCTCACATATGCAGATGATACCAATTTAATGTCAGAAAGCGAAGAACTAAAGAGCCTCTTGATGAAGATAAAAGAAGAGAGTGAAAAAGCTGGCTTAAAACTGAACATGCAAAAACCAAAGATCATGGCATCTGGTTCCATTACTTAACGGCAAATAGACAGGAAAAAAAGTGGAAAGAGTGACAGATTTTTTTTTTCCTTCGCCTCCAAAATCACTGCAGATGGTGACTGAAGCCATGAAATTTAAAAATGGCTGCTCCTTGAAAGAAAATCTATGACAAACCTAGACAATATATTCAAAAGCAGAGGCATCATTTCACCAAGGTCTGTATAGTCAAAGCTATGGTTTTGCCAGTAGTTATGTACGGATGTGAAAGTTGTACCATAAAGAAGGCTGAGCACCAAAGAATTGATGCCTTCAAACTGTGGTGCTGGAGAAGAAATTCCAGCTTTTGAAATTCCCTTGGACAGCAAGGCCAAATCAGTCAATCCTAAAGGAAATAAACCTGAATATTCATTGAAAGGACTGATGTTGAAGCTGAAGCTTAAATACTTTGGCCACCTTATGTGAATACCTGACTCACTGGAAAAAACCTTGATGCTGGGAAAGATTGAGGGCAAGAGGAAACAGGGGTGACAAAGGATGAGATGTTTGGATGACATCACTGACTCAGTGGACATGAGTTTGAGCATGCTCCAGGAGCTGGTGATGGAAAGGGAAGCCTAGAGTACTGTAGTTCATGGGATCACAAAGAGTCGGACTGAACAATAACAACAATAAGGTAATAGTTAATGAAAAGGGAAGTGAGGAAGGGTGAGATGGGGTAGGGGATTAAGAGATATAAACTACAGTGTATAAAATAAATATGCAATAAGGATATAAGGTACAGCCTAAGGAAATATAGCCATTATTTTTGTAATAATTTTAAATGAAGAATAATCTATAAAATGCTGAGTGATTAAGTTGCACACCTGAAACTAACATAATATTGTAAACCAACTGTACTTCAATAAAAGTAAATACATAAAAACTAAATAAAAGAAAGCAGGTTGTCAGCTTCTTAGNGAAATATAGTTACTGTATAATTTCATTTACATTAACATCTAGAAAATGAAAATAAATTTATAGTGATTGGAGATAGACCAGTTTTTGATTGACTTTTGGAAGAAAGTTGGGGTGAGGAATTCTGAGACACAAAGAATTTTTTCATATAATGGATTTATCTGCTCTTTTTCCTTGTTTACTTTTATTGAGATATAACTGAGAAATTAAAATTGTATATATTTAAAGTGTACAGCTTGATGTTTTGATATACATATACATTGTGAAGTAATTGCCACAATCAAGATGATTAACATATCCATCACCTCATGAAGTCACCATTTTCTTTCAAAAAAATTTTTGTGTGTTGAGAATACTTAAGATTTACCCTTCTAGCCAATTTTAAGTGCACCATACAGTATTTTTAACTACAGTCATATTGCTGTATATTACATCTCCAGAACTTATTTATTTTATAACTGAAATTTTGTACTGTTGCATCACCGTGTCCCATGTTCCTCTCCCATGATATACTCATTCTCCTCATTGTGGTGATGGTTTATATATATTTGTTGTTGTTTAGTCACTAAGTCATGCCCAACTCTCTGATTCTTTGTGACCCCATGAAGTGTAGCCCACCAGTCTGCTCTGCATATGTCAAAACTTATCAAAATTTTCACTTTAAATGTGTACAGTTTATTATATGTCAAGTTGGCCTCATTGAAGCTGTTTTTTTAAATTTTATATTTCACCCTCCTGACTCCTTCAATGATATGTCCAGTGGTGAGAAGCCATGAAAGTAAAAGTAAAGCCACCGGCTCTGTGTTAGATGCTGTTATGCTGGAAACTCTGACATGCAATTTGGGTAGACAGGTTCACAAAATGTTAGAATAGTATGAAATGAAAAATTGTGGTAGGCAAACAATAAATTTAATAAATACTGCATGAAGAATAGTGAAAATTCTTAAGCCTGGGAAAATATGAGCAGGTAAAATGAGCTATGAAATAAAAATATTCCTGCAAAAGCTGATCTGAATTCTTAAATACACAGAATTGTCAAAACTAGTGATTCATTCTCCAGTACTCTTGCCTGGAAAATCCCATGGATGCAGGAGCCTGGTGGGCTGCAGTCCATCGGGTTGCTGAGAATCGAACACGACTGAGGGACTTCACTTTCACTTTTCACTTTCATGCATTGGAGAAGGAAATGGCAACCCACTCCAGTGTTCTTGCCTGGAGAATCCCAGGGACAGAGGAGCCTGGTGGGCTGCCGTCTATGGGGTCGCATAGAGTCGGACACGACTGAAGTGACTTAGCAGCAGCAGCAGCAGTGATTCATTAATTCGGAGTTTCTTAATGCTGAAGAAATAGAATTTCCAAATCATCTGCCTAAAAAACCTTGGAAGTGATAAAGGATAGATATAATTATTCATTTTATTATAAAATGACACTTAACTGCTGTAAGTGAAGACAGTGGACTTAGCTTCAGTGCTTGACTCTGGCCCTTTTGAGCTGCATAAACAAGAACCAGTTAGCACCTCTACAAGCCAGATTTCTCATCTATAAAAAACAGTGATTAGTAATACCCAACTCAAGGTCTGTGGTCTTTATGTATATGGAAGTTACACTTCATAGTATTCACAGAACAAACACTGTTGAAATAATCCTGGTACAACTTTTTACCCTGGAAAGTCAATATGTAATATTACTTTTATATCATGCTTATTTTTACTATCTATATGTATAAGAAGGCTGAGCACTGAAGAATTAATGCTTTCAAATTGTGGTGGTGGAAAAAACTCTTGAGAGTCCCTTGGAAATCCTAAAGGAAATCAACTCTGAATATTCATTGGAAGGACTAATGCTGAAGCTGAAGCTCTAATACCTTCGTCACCTGATGCACAAAGCCAGCTCATTAGAAAAGACCTTATGCTGGGAAAGGTTGATGGCAGGAAGAGAAGGGGACAACAGAGGATGAGATGATCGGATGGCATCACCAACTCGATGGACATGAGTTTGAGCAAGCTCTGAGAGTTGGTGAAGGACAGGGAAACTTGGTGTGCTGCAGTCCATGGGGTCACAAAGAGTCAGACATGACTTTGCAATTGAAACAACAAAAAATATGTATTAGTCAAGATAATTAATGAATAATTATGCTACAGTAGCCAACAAATCTAAATACCAATAGTTTAAAACAACTAATATTTATTTTGCACTCTTATTATGCAGACTTTGAGAGATCCTATCATTTCTATCTTGTGGTAACTCTGACATCTTAACATTTGCCACCCAAAATGTCTCCTGCAGAGGAAGAGAGAAGGCAGAAGATTACACTTAAATGCTCAGCTTGAGAGTAATTCATCTTGTTTCTCTCACATTTTACTGACCTGCATTAGTCACAAGCCATGACCTATGGCAGAGACTGGTAAGTGGTTCCCTCCCATGTGCTCAAGAAGGAGAGAACTGGGCATAGCTAAGCACTAATGGTATACATCACAATGAACCACTGAGTTTAATTTTAGATGTCTGGAATCCCATTTTAATTACTTAGAACCATGACTCTTGAAATGAATAAAAATATTCATGGCTTGTATTCTTTAGCACTTAAGAAATCATAGGACAATTGTGAGTTGATTAAAATATGAATTTAAAATAACCTCCTCCTTGTAGAAAGAGATAATGTTTTGCTTTGCCACCATTTGCCTGAATATTTCTGATAATCATTCAGGAGACACCTGGATTCATCTGCTTCATCCAGTCTCTGTGGGTAGTACCCAAGTCCATAGCATCTCCATCATGTCTCATCAGGAATTCTGTAACAGTATCCTAAATGACTGGCTTGCTCCCACTTTTGTTCTCTAACATACAGTCTCTGCTGCACTCTGATCCTTGAAAATCTAAATAATATTATGCAATTCCTCTGCTTAAAACTCCCCAGCCCATCATACTCAGAAAGTTCAAATTCTTTAGTAAGAAGAGCTAACTTGAGGTTTCCCCTGTTAACAGACTGTTACATGTACAATATAGTATTACTAACTACAGGCACAGTATTGTGCATCAGCTCTCTAGAACTTATTCTTTTTGCATTACTGAAATTTTATAAATTGCTTGTAAATGCCCCAGCCTCTCAGTAACCACCATACACTTTTTCTTTAAATTTGACTATTTTAGGTTTCTCATATAACTGGACTCACACAGTAGCAGTTCTTCTGTAACTGGCTTGTTTTATTTCACGTGTTGTCCTCAAGGTTCATCAATGTTCCACATACTACAGTATTTTCTTCTTAGGACTGAATAATATTCCATTTTATACCACATTTTCTTTATCCATTCATCTACCGATAGACATTTAGGTTGTTTCCACATCCTGGACATTATGAGAGGCATTGAAATGAATCCATCTTTTTTTTTTTTTTTTTTTTACTTTGGCCCATAGAATCCAAAGTACATTTCAATCACATCATTGTATTCTCCTGTCCACTCTTTTCTCAATTCTATACATGTGCTCACACACACACACACATATATTTCTCAAAATTAGTTCTTTAACTACCACTCAAGGTACACAAATTAGAAAATTAAATAAAGGAATTGTATCTCTAAAACAGGTAGTGATGTTGTCTTAGAATCTTTATTCTCACTCAAGTGCAGTGAAAAACCATTTAGCACTGTGCCACTAAAAAAAAATGATGATTCTACAGAAAGCAGATTTAGTCATGGAATGTTCCTGTCTAACTGACAGGGAATACAAAATAGCTTTGTTTTTTCATGGAGAAACTAAATGAGACACAAGAAAATTCAGAAAGGCAGTTTAATAAGCTCAGAAATAAAAATAATGAACAGAGACATCTGCACACCTATGGCTGATTCATGTTTTTTGATAGAAAGCAACAACATTCTGTGAAGCAATTATCCTTCAATCAAAAATAAATTAAATAAAAATAATGAACAGAAGGTATACATTACAAAGGGATTTAAATTCTAAAAAGGAAATTCTAAGAGAAGTATCTGACTCTTTTATGAAGGGCAACATTGGAGTAATGTGTACCTCAAAGGAAAAGAGAGGGAGAAAGGGACAGAGAGCTTATAAAGAAATAATAGCTGAGAACTTCCCAAACTTGGGGAAGGAGCCAGATATACAAATTGATGAAACTCAGAAAACACCTTTTTACTTCAACACAAAAAAGACCTTCTCTAAGACACACTATATTAAAATTGTCCCAACTCAAAGCTAATATCATAATCAATGGTTAAAAATACGAAAGCTATCCCTCTAAGATCAAGAACAAGACAAGAATGCTCAGTTTTATTCAACATAGTACTGGAAGTCATGGCCACAGAAATTAGGCAAGACAAAGAAATAAAAGATATCCAAATTGGAAAGAAAGAAGTAAAACTATTACTACTCATAGGCCACACTTTATGTATAGGAAACCCCAAAGATTCCACCAAAAAACTGTAAGAAATAATAAACAAATACAATAGACTGGCGATTCATTTCTTACATGACAGTATACATGTTTCAATGCCATTCTCCCATCTCATCCCACCCTCTTCCGGTGAATTCATGTCAATGTATGGCAAAACCAATACAGTATTGTAAAGTAAACTAAAGTTAAAATAAAAATTTTTTTAAAAAGGCAAAAAAAAACCCCAAATACAATAAAGTTTCAGTAAATAAAATCATATATGAATCTCTGTTGCTTTTCTATATGATAACAATAAGCTAGCAGAGAGAGAAATTACGAATACAACCCCATTTATGATCACAAAAGGTAGACTAGAATACCTAGTAATAAACTTTACCAAGGATTTGAAAGATATACAGGTTAATTAGACTTACAGTTAACCACCCAAGATGGATAGGCCATGGTGACGAGATCTGACAGAATGTGATCCACTGGAGAAGGGAATGGCAAACCACTTCAGTATTCTTGCCTTGAGAACCCCATGAACAGTATGAAAAGGCAAAAAGAAAGGACACTGAAAGATGAACTCCTCAGGTCTGTAGGTGCCTAATATGCTACTGGAAATCAGTGGATAAACAACCCTAGAAAGCATGAAGGGATGGAGCCAAACTGACACCCAGTTGTGGATGGAACTGGTGATAAAAGCAAGGTTCGATGCTATAAAGAGCAATATTGCATAGGAACCTGGAATATTAGGTCCATGAATCAAGTCAAATTTGAAGTGGTCAAACAGGAGATGACAAGAGTGAACATCGACATTCTAGGAATCAGCGAACTAAGACGGACTGGAATGGGTGAATTTAACTCATATGACCATTATATCTACTACTGTGGGCAGGAGTCCCTTAGAAGAAATGGAGTAGCCATCATAGTCAACAAAAGGGTCCAAAATGCAGTACTTGGATGCAATCTCAAAAATGACAGAATGATCTCTGTTCATTTCCAAAGCAAACCATTCAATATCATAGTAATCCAACAACACAAGAGAAGACGCTAGACATGGACATCACCAGATGGTCAACTCTGAAATCACATTGATTATATACTTTGCAGCCAAAGCTCTATACAGTCAGCAAAAACAAGACTGGGAACTGAATGTGGCTCAGACTGACTTATTGCCAAATCCAGACTGAAACTGAAGAAAGTGGAGAAAACCACTAGACCATTCAAGTATGACCTAAATCAAATCCCTTATGATTATACAGTGGAAGTGAGAAATAGATTTAGGGACTACATCTGATAGACAGAGTGCCTGATGAACTATGGAATGAGGTTCATGACATTGTAGAGGAGACAGGAATCAAGACCATCCCCAAGAAAAAGATGAAAAAAAGCAAAATGGCTGTCTGAGGAGGCCTTACAAATAGCTGTGAAAAGAAGTGAAAAGCAAAGGATAAAAGGAAAGATATACCCATTTGAATGCAGAGTTCCAAAGAATAGCAAGAAGAGATAAGAAAGCCTTCCTCGGAGATCAATGCAAAGAAATAGAGGAAAACAACAGAATGGGAAAGACTAGAGATCTCTTCAAGAAAATTAGAGATACCAAGGGAACATTTCATGCAAAGATGGGCTCAATAAAGGACACACATGGTATGGACCTAACAGAAGCAGATGATATTAAGAAAAGGTGGTGAGAATACACAGAAGAACTGTACAAAAAAGATCTTCATGACCTAGATAATCACGATGGTGTGATCACTCACCTAGTCCAGACATCCTGGAATGTGAAGTCAAGTGGGCCTTGGGAAGCATCACTACAAACAAAGCTAGTGGAGTTGATGAAATTTCAGTTAAGCTATTTCAAATCCTGACAGATGATGCTGTGAAAGTGCTGCACTCAATATGCCAGCAAATTTGGAAAACTCAGCCATGCCCACAGGACTGGAAAAGGTCAGTTTTCATTCTAGTCCCAAAGAAAGGCAATACCAAAGAATGCTCAAACTACTGTGCAGTTGCATTCCTCTCACACACTAGTAAAGTAATGCTTAAAATTCTCCAAGCCAGGCTTCAGCAATATGTGAACTGTGAACTTCCAGATGTTCAAGCTGGTTTTAGAAAAGGCAGAGGAACCAGAAATCAAATTGCCAACATCCTCTGGATCATGGAAAAAGCAAGAGAGTTCCAGGAAAACATCTATTTCTGCTTTATTGACTATGCCAAAGCCTTTGACTGTATGGATCACAATGAACTGTGGAAAATTCTGAAAGAGGTGGGAATACCAGACCACCTGACCTGTCTCTTGAGAAACCTGTATGCAGGTCAAGAAACAACAGTTAGAACTGGACATGGAACAACAGACTGGTTCCAAGTAGGAAAGGGAGTACATCAAGGCTTATTTACTTATATGCAGAGTACATCATGAGAAACCTTGGGCTGAAGGAAGCACAGGCTGGAATCAAGATTTCTAGGAGAAATATCAATAATCTTAGATATGCTGATGGCACCACCCTTATGGCAGAAACTGAAGAACTAAAGAGCCTTTTGATGAAAGTGAAAGAGGAGAGTGAAAAAGTTGGCTTAATGCTCAAAATTCAGAAAACTAAGACCATGGCATCTGGTCCCATCACTTCATGGCAAATAATGGGGAAACAGTGGAAACAGTGTCAGACTTTATTTTTCTGGGCTCCAAAATCACTGCGGATGGTGATTGCATCAATGAAATTAAAAGACGCTTACTCCTTGGAAGGAAAGTTATGACCAACCTAGACAGCTTATTAAAAAGCAGAGACATGACTTTTTCAACAAAGGTCTGTCTAGTCAAGGCTATGTTTTTTCCAATGGTCATGTATGGATGTGATAGTTGGACTATAAAGAAAGCTGCTGCTGCTGCTGCTAAGTCACTTTAGTCATGTCTGACTCTGTGTGACCCCACAGATGTCAGCCCACCAGGCTCCGCTGTCCCTGGGATTCTCCAGGCAAGAACACTGGAGTGGGTTGCCATTTCCTTCTCCAATAAAGAAAACTGAGCACCGAAGAATTGATGCTTTTGAACTGTCGTGTTGGAAAAGACTCTTCAGAGTCCCTTGGGTTGCAAGGAGATCCAACCATTCCATCCTAAAGGAGATCATTCCTGGGACTGATGCTGAAGCTGAAACTCCAGTACTTTGGCCAACTCATACGAATAGCTGACTCATTTGAAAAGACCCTGATGCTGGGAAACATTGAGGGCAGGAGGAGAAGGGGACAACAGAGGATGAGATGGTTGGATGACATCACCAACTCAATGGACATGGGTTTGGGTAATCTCCAGGAGTTGTTGATGGACAAGGAGGGCTGGCATGTTGCCGTCGATGGGGTTGCACAGAGTTGGACATGACTGAACAACTAAACTGAACATGTTAATTAAGGTGGAAGAGCAAAGAACACACAGTGTAGAAAATATAAATGGTGTTGAAAAAATTGTATAACCCCAGGGAAAGAAAGTGAGAGAGAGAGTGGAGGGAGGGAGGGAGAGAGGGGGAAAGAAAGAAACTAGACCATTGTTTCTTACTATACACAAAAATAAACTCAAAATGGACTAAAGACTCAAATATAAGACATAAAACTATAACACTCCTAGAAAAAAAACAGGCAATACACTCTTGGCCATTGGCGTTAGCAGTATCTTTTAGATATGTCTCTTAAGTGAGGGGAAATAAAAGAAAAAATAAACAAATGCAACTATATCAAACCAAAATCTTCTACACAGCAAAGAAAGCCGTCAATGAAATGAAAAGAAAATCTACTGAATGGGAGAAGCTACCTGTAAATGACATATCCAATAAAAGATTAATATCCAAAATATTTAAAGAACTCATATGACTCAACAACAAAAAACAAAGAACCTGATTAAAACTGAGCAAAGGGGTTGAATAGGTATTTTTCCAAAGGAAACATACAGATGGCCAATAGGCACATGAAAAGCGGCTTAACATCACTAATTTAATTTTTAGGTAAATGCAAATTAAAACCACATTGACATATTACCTCACACCTGTCAAAATGTCTATTATCAAAAATAAAAGAAAAAACAAATGTTGTCAAGGCTGTTGTGGGCGGGAAAGTATATTTGTGCAGTAATTATTGAATATAGTATAGATTCCTGTAAAAATTAAGAATAGAAGTACCATATGACCCAGTTATCCCACTTCTGTGTATTTAATCCAAAGGAAATACACACAATTCAGAAAAGATATATGCATCCCTATATTCTTTACAGGGCTTCCCTGGTGGCTCAGTGGTAAAGAAGCAGCCTGCTAATTCAGGAGATGTTCAGGAGACACAGGTTCAACCCCTGGGGTGGGAAGATCCCCTGGAGGAGGAAATGGCAACCCACTCCAGTATTCTTGCTTGGGAAATCCCACTGACAGCAGAGCTTGGTGGGATACAGTCCATGGGGTCACAAAAGAGTCAGACACTACTTAGTGACTCAATAACAATAGTAACATAACCATTACAGTATGATTTTTGGTAGCCAAGATATGAAAACAACCTAAGTGCCCATCAATCAATGAAAGGATAAAGTATTCCATTGTATATTCCATTACATATATTCCATATATTCGAGCTCCAGCCAGAAAGCAGGGGCATTTTACTGCTGTGTGATGCCTGTGTCCATTGGGTCAACCCCAGGAGGAAGAACACAGCGTGTCTACTGCTAAGGCTGCTACGTCAGCCAGGAGAGAGGTTGTGTGTGGCTATGCTGTGTTGTTATGTCTGCTGCTATGGCAGCATTATATTATATTCTGTATATTCCATATATATACATATATATACACACACATGTATACATATGTACATATGTATACACAATGGAATACTTCTCAGCCAAAAAAAGACAAAATGTTGCCATTTGTGACCACATGCAAGGAACTTGAAAGTGTTATGCTAAGTGAAACGTCAGATGGAGAAAGACACGTATCACATGATTTCATTGATACATGGGATATCAAGAAACTAACATCCAAACCCCTTTCACGGGTCACTGCCTTGTCTTAGTGAAGGGTTTGCACAATTCAATGAAGCTCTGAGGCATGCCATGCAGAGCCACCCAGGATGGACTGGTCATAGTGGAGAGTTCTGACAAAGTGTGGTCCCCTGGAGGAGGGACTGGCAACCCACTCCAGCATTCTTGCCATGAAAACCACATAAACAGTTTAAAAAATCCAAACAAAAAATAAAATGAGCAAACTAAACCATACAAAAACAAACACATAGATACAGAGCACAGAGTAGAAGTTACACAGCAGGGCAGGGTGGGAGGGAGGAGGAAATGGATGGATTCAGAGGGTCAGTTATATGGTGACTGATGGAAACTAAATTTTGGATTGTGAGCATGTTGTAGGTTGTTCAGAAGTAGAAATACAATGTTGTACCATGAAACTTATATAACATTATTGTATTGCTGATAACTGTTTGTAACACCAGTTGTCTCGCTGTTCACACTGTCCATGCTGTTTGCTGAATCCAGGGTAGGCAAGGTGTGAGCTGAAGATGGAAGAAGACATAAGGGGCCATAGGAACTGCAGACACGTTTATTCCCTTCTCGATGACACAGCAGCCATAGCAGCAGACATAACACAGCATAGCCACACACAACCTCTTTCCTGGCTGACGTAGCAGCCTTAGCAGTAGACACGCTGTGTTCTTCCTCTTGCGGTTGACCCAATGCACACAGGCATCACACAGCAGTAAAATGCCCGGGCTTTCTGGGTGGAGCTCACATACATGCCTACCGCACACAACCCATGACCAAGCAGGCACTTTGTGACATGTGTGCACAGCTCTATAAACGATCTCAGCTGTTACGGAGTCATTATTTACAAAAGATGGGGCAAGAGCAAGAGGCTGTGGGGGGAGAAAGCCTTACCATGACATCTTGATTAATTTGCTCTTTCCCTACAATTATAAATCAACACTACCTCAATTTTAAAAACTAATTAATCTTTTAAAAGTGAACAAGACAATGAAATTTTAAAACAGTGTGATGTCACGATGGAGTTATTATGGGCCAGTTATTGCTACATACCTCCCTTTATCTTCTCTGGATGCTTTATTACTGTGTCAATAGTTTTGTTTGCTCCTCCTTATATTGTTTTATAAAGTAGTATATTATTGATAAAATAATAAGGCAAATTCTAAAGAGTTTCTTAGCACTAGCTTCTTGTGTAAAGCTTCTGGTTAAAAACACAACTCTTTTGTTTGATTTCTGTTATATACATTATAATCCAAAGCATATTTCCATGCTAGCAAGTTTACTGGACAAGGTTAGAAGGAATTCACGAATGATGCCTTTGAAAGTCTTTCCCAAAATGTTAAAAACTCTCCAAAAAAGTTTGCTTTGGCCTTATCAGGCATTTTCTTTTAGTAAAATAGAACACAGAATACAATTAAATCAGACCTACTTCAACATAAAAAGGACAAGAATGCATATATTTTTACTATTAAATTATAAATTACATGACAATGTTGTGTTAATTTCTGCAGGACAGCAAAATTAATCATATATGTCTCCCTGGCCTCTTGAGCCTCCCTCCCACTCCACTGCCTATCTGTTTTTCCATGGTAGTATATATATGTCAATGCTACTCTCCCAGTTTGAATTTTAGATCTCTAGTAAACTCACTTCCTCCATGCAGCTTTTCCTTACTGCTCCCAAATTTGCTAACCCTCCCCATCATGCGTTGCATTTTCAAATAATAGCACTTGTCACAGTACACTCCAACTGCCTATTTTACTGTTTATCTTCTTCCTAGAGGATAAGCTTCCTGGAGTTGTCTCATTCATCTTTGTTTGGCTAAGTACTTACACACAGTGGTGTTCAGGTGATTGATTTAATAAGTAACAGGACATACATAAGAAAGTTGCCACCTTAAATGCTATTGGTGAAGGGAACATACACAGTGTACAGCTTGAATCCCTTCCTTTTATCACATATCTCAGTGATCTTTCCTTTTATAAAATAATATCTAATAAGCAATTTTATCTTTTCACTTATTGATTTATTTTTATAGTAATATAACTGCTTTAGAAAGTTTGCTAGTTTCTGCTATACAATGAAGCAACTCAGCCATATATATGTATATACATATATATTTCCTCCCTCTTGAACCTCCCTCCCACTCTGCCCCATGAGACCCCTCTAGGTCACCACAGAGTACTGAACTGAGTTGCCACTAGCTATATATTTTACACATAGTAATGTATATATGGGGCTTGCCTGGTAGCTCAGATGGTAAAGAATCTGTCTGCAATGCTGGAGACCTGAGTTTGATCCCTGGGATGGGAAGATCCCCTGGAGGAGTACGTGGCAACCCACCCCAGCGTTCTTGCCTGGAGAAGCCCCATGGACAGAGGAGCCTGGTGGGCTAAATGACACAACTAAATGACTAAGCACATAACGCAGCACAGTGTATTATATGCCAGTCCTACTCTCCCAGTTCATCTCACTCTCCATTTTGTAGAAATGAACAGGAAAACCAAAGAAAATTATTCCCAAGACAAATCACGCTTTTGAAGTACAGATTTTGGTCCCATGAAGAGCTTATTCATTTCCATTACCATGGTGACCTAAGAGAACATGAAATTGCCATGGATTAATCATTTCACTCAGGGTCAATTTTCAGACTAACAATGCCTGTTCCTTTTGGTCCCTTCTCTTGTTAACATCTATGCATGGTCTTAACATCACGTTTTAGTGTATATTTTCTCATTTTTTATCAGGAGGTAACATCTAGTCCCATCACCTCATGGGAAATAGTTGGGGAAACACTGGAAACAGTGTCAGACTTTATTTTGGGGAGCTCCAAAATCACTGCAGATGGTGATTGCAGCCATGAAATTAAAAGACGCTTACTCCTTGGAAGAAAAGTTATGACCAACCTAGATAGCATATGCAAAAGCAGAGACATTACTTTGCCAAAAAGAGTCTGTCTAGTCAAGGCTATGGTTTTTCCTGTGGTCATGTATGGATGTGAGAGTTGGACTGTGAAGAAAGCTGAGTGCTGAAAAATTGATGCTTTTGAACTGTAGTGTTGGAGAAGACTCTTGAGAGCCCCTTGGACTGCAAAGGAGATCCAACCAGTCCATTCTGAAGGAGATCAGCCCTGGGATTTCTTTGGAAGGAATGATGCTAAAGCTGAAACTCCAGTACTTTGGCCACCTCATGCAAAGGGTTGACTCATTGGAAAAGACTCTGATGCTGGGAGGGATTGGGGGCAGGAGAAGAAGGGGAAGACAGAGGATGAGATGACTGGATGGCATCACTGACTCAATGGATGTGAGTCTGAGTGGACTCTGGAAGTTGGTGATGGACAGGGAGGCCTGGTGTGCTGCGATTCATGGGGTCGCAAAGAGTCAGACACGACTGAGTGACTGAACTGAACTGAACTGAACTGAACATGCCTAGCTCCAAACAGGAAAAGGAGAATGTCAAGGCTGTATATTGTGACCCTGAATATTTAACCTTTGTGCAGAATACATCATGAGAAATACTGGGCTGGATGAAGCACAATCTGGAATCAAGCTTGCTGGGAAAAATATCAATAACCTCTAATATGCAGATGACAACACTCTTATGACAGAAAGCAAAGAACTGAAGAGTCTCTTGATGAAAGTGAAAGAGGATAGTGAAAAAGTTGGCCTAAAACTCAACATTCAGAAAACTAACATCAGGGCATCTGGTCCCATCACTTCATGGCAAATAGATGGAGAAACAGTGGAAACAGTGTCAGTCTTTATATTTTGGGGCTCCAAAATCACTGCAGATGGTGATTGCAGCCATGAAATTAAAAGACGCTTGCTCCTTGGAAGAAAATTTATGACCAACCTAGACAGCATATTAAAAAGCAGGAATGTTACTTTGCCAAAAAGAGTCTGTCTAGTCAAGGCTATGGTTTTTCCAGTAGTCATGTATGGATGTGAGAGTTGGACTATAAAGAAAGCAGAGCACCGAAGAATTGGTGCTTTTGAACTGTGGTGTTGGAGAAGACTCTTGAGAGTCCCTTAGACTGCCAGGAAATCCAACCAATCCATTCTAAAGGAAATCAGTCCTGAATATTCATTGGAAGGACTGATGCTGAAGCTTAAACTCCAATACTTTGGCCACCCTGATGCGAAGAGCTGACTCATTTGAAAAGACCCTGATGCTGGGAAAGATTGAAGGTGTGAGGAGAAGGGAACGGCAGAAGATGAGGTGGCTGGATGGCATCACCAACTCAGTGCACATGAGTTTGAGTAAAATCCAGGAGTTGGCAATGGATAGGGAGGCCTGGAGTGCTGTAGTCCATGGTGTCGCAAAGAGTCGCACATGACTGAGCGACTGAACTAAACTGAACATGCCTACAAAACTGAAGCAGAGAAAATTTTATGACTGACAAATCTCCCCAAAGTAGTAAATGAATACAGAAACAATTTGTCATTAAGTGTATTTGTCTTGCCATTGAAAAATGTGGCAGAGCCTGCTGGAAGTCCATTAAAATGACTGTCCTCTCCTCTTGGCAAGAACAAGCCTCCATTTCCCTGCAGTCAGCTTTGGCTATGTGAGCTGGGTTCTGCTCCATGGGGTATGATTAGAGGCTGCAAATTCCTTTTTCAGAGAGGGCTCAAAAATTCTCCCACAAATGGTAGGCCATGTCCCTTTCCTCTATGACTGATAGGACGGCAGTGCCCTGTGTGACCTTGGTTACAACATTTCAAAAGTGGCAGAGAGGCTGTCAGCTGGTCAGTGAATAATCACATAAAAGAAAAAGCACTCTGATGGCCTTATACCAACATGTACTGTTAGAGAGGAAAGTAATTTGTCTTCTTATTCTCTAAACCACTGAATTTAGGGGACTATTTGTTATTTGCAGCCAAGACTATCCTAAATAATCTTGACCTCAGACTTGATGTGAAATAAATGTGTCTATGAGGTTCTCATGCAGTCTTAATCACAAATTGAGAAGAAATCTAATGATTATAATGATTCCGTTCAGTTCAGTCACTCAATCATGTCCAGCTCTTTGTGACCCCATGGACTGCAGCACGCCAGGCTTCCCTGTCCAACACTAACTCCTGGAGCCTACTCAAACTCATGTCCATCACGTTGGTAATGTCATCCAACAATCTCATGCTCTTTCATCCCCTTCTCCTCCCGCCTTCAATCTTTCCCAGCATAAGAGTCTTTTGCAATGAGTCAGTTCTTAGCATCAGATGGTCAAAATATTGGATTTTCTGCTTCAGCATCAGTCCTTCCAATGAATATTCATAACTCTTTTCTTTTAGGATGGACTGGTTGGATATCCTTGCAGTACAAGGGACTCTCAAGAGTCTTCTCCAACACCACAGTTCAAAAGCATCAATTCTTCAGCACTCAGCTTTCTTTATAGTCCAACACTCACATCCATACATGATTACTGGAAAAACCACAGTTTTGACTAGACCGATGTTTGTTGGTAAAGTAATGTCTCTGCTTTTTAACATGGTGTCTAGGTTGGTTATAGCTTTTCTTCCAAGGAGCAAGTGTCTTTTAATTTCATGGTTGCAGTCACCATCTGCAGTGATTTTAGAGCCCCCCAAAATAAAGTCTCTCACTCTTTCCATTTTCCCCCCATCTATTTGCCATGAAGTGATGGGACCAGATGCCATGATGTTAGTTTTCACTTCATCAAGAGGCTCTTTTGTTCTTCTTCACTTTCTGCCATAAGGGATGTGTCAACTGTTTATCTGACGTTGTTGCTATTTCTCCCAGAAATCTTGATTCCAGCTTGTGGTTCCTCTAGCCCAGCATTTTGCATAATGCACCCTGCATATAAGTTGCATAAACAGGGTGACAATATACAGCCTTGACGTACTCTTTTCCATATTTGGAACCAGTCTGTTGTTCCATGTCCAGTTCTAACTGTTTCTTCTTGACCTGCATACAGATTTCTCAGGAGGCAGGTCAGGTGGTCTGGTATTCTCATCTCTTGAAGAATTTTCCAGTTTGTTGTGACCCACAAAGTGAAAGGTTTCCAAATTTGCTGGCATATTGAGTGCAGCACTTTCACAGCATCGTCTTTTAGGATTTGAAATAGCTCAGCTGGAATTCTATCACCTCCATTAGATCTGTTCATAGTGATGCTTCCCTAAGACCCACTTAACTTTGCATTCCAGGATGTCTGGCTCTAGAAGAGTGATCACACCATCATGGTTATCTGGGTCATGAAGATTTTTTTGTATAATTCTTTTGTTTATTCTTGCCACCTCTTCTTAATATCTTCTGCTTCTGTTAGGTCCATACCACTTCTGTCCTTTATTGTGCACATTTTTGCATGAAAATTCCCTTGGTATCTATTTTCTTGAAGAGATCTCTAGTCTTTCCCACTCTATTCTTTTCCTCTATTTGCATTGATTATTTAGGAAGACTTTCTTATCTCTCCTTGCTATTCTGTGGAACTCTGCATTCCAATGGGTATATCTTTTCTTTTCTCCTTTGTCTTTAGCTTCTTTTCTTTTCTCAGCTATTTGTAAGGTCTCATCAGACAATCATTTTTCCTTTTTGCATTTCTTTTTCTTGGGGATGCTCTTGATCACTGCATCCTGTATAGTGTCACAAACCTCCATCCATAGTTCTTCAGGAACTCTGTCAATCAGATCTAATCCCTTGAATCCATTTGTCACTTTCACTGTATAATCGTAAGGGATTTGGTTTAGTGGTTTTTCCCACTTTCTTCAATTTAAGTCTGAATTTCACAATAAGGACTTCATGATCTGAGCCACAGTCAGCTCCTGGTCTTGTTTTTGCTGACTGTATAGAGCTTCTCCATCTTTGGCTGCAAAAAATATAATCAATCTGATTTCAGTTGACCATCTGGTGATGTCCATGTATAGAGTTTTCCCTTGTGTTTTTGGAAGAGGGTATTTGCTATGACCAGTGCATTTTCTTGGCAAAATTCTATTAGCCTTTGCCCTGCTTCATTCTGTACTCCAAGGCCGAATTGCCTGTTACTCCAGGTAGCTCTTGACTTACTTTTGCATTACAGTCCCCTATAATGAAGAGGACATCTTTTTTGAGTGTTAGTTCTAGAAAGTCTTGTAGAACTGTTCAACTTCAGCTTCTTGAGCATTACTCGTCAGGGCATAGACTTGGATTACTGTGATACTGAATTGTTTGCCTTAGAAATGAACAGAGACCATTTTGTCATTTTTGAGATTGCATCTAAGTACTGCATTTTGGACTCTTTTGTTGACTATTGAAAGGTTGTTGTTGACCCATGAAAAGACACCGGGATTCCAGGTCTCCAGAGGAGAAGAATTCAATCCAGGGCCAAAACGAGGCTTGATTGCTCAGAGCTTTTGTGTGGTAAAGTTTTATTAAAGTATAAAGAAGATAGAGAAAGCTTCTGACATAGGCATCAGAAGGGGGCAGAAAGAGTGCCCCCCTGCTAGTCTTCAGCTGGATGTTATATAGTCACCAGCAGTCTGTTAATGAAAGAAAGGAATGTCTTAAAACAGAATGGCACAGGCCCCTCATCCATAAGATGTATTTTGGGATAATCTTGGCACCAGACGATTCATCCCAGGCCATAAAATGATTGACTTGAATCTTGTAGAAGGGTAGATTACCATACAAATAGTTTTGTTTACATATATTAGGGGAACAATATCTGAGTATAACATAATAGTTTGTCAAGTAGGTTCTGAGCCACCAGGCGGAACTGACTTGAAGACAGAGTCTGGGGTAAATGCACAGTACATTAATATAGCTTAAGACAAACATTTCCCTAAGAAAAATGCAGTGGTTAACTCAAGGTTTGAGAATAGTTAACCTCAGGTTCAACCAGGTGTCATTATGCCAACATAGTATTTTAAGAGAAACCTTCTTTTAAATTTGTATAGAGAAGGAAAAAAAATATTGCTAGTTTGTTTCCTCCTGCTGCTTAAGAGAGATAAAAATGTCTGACACTTGCAGCCTATTTCCTCTGTTTGGCCTTCCGGCCTGTTACCCTCTCATTATGAGGGCCACTCCATTTCTGGTTATCTGAGTTAAATTCACCCTTTACAGTCCATTTTAGTTCACTGATTCCTAAAATGTCAATGTTCACTCTTAACATCTCCTGTTTGATCACCTCCAATTTGTCTTTATTCATGCACCTAACATTGCAGGTTCCTATGAAATATTGCTCTTTACAGCATCGGACTTTACTTCCATCCCCCATCACATCCAAAACTGAGTGTTGTTTTTGCTTTGGCTCCATCTCGTCATTCTTTCTAGAGTTATTTCTCCACTCTTCTTCAGTAGCATAGTGGGCACCTACCAACCTGGGGAGTTCATCTTTCAGTGTTATAATAATAGGAACTTAAAATGTAAGATCCAAAAATAAAAGGAAATGATATACTTTCACAAATTATTTAGTCTTGCATAAAAATTAGAAATAACAAAAAAGTGTGGCTTATAATTGCATGTTTTGCTTAGCATAAACTAATCTAACAAAGGTATAAATGAAAGGTTTTAGGAATTAATCACAAATTCTCTAAGCTGTACCTATACATTTCTAAGAAATTTCTCGTTTTTATCATTATTTGGAGTTCTCTGTTTTCTTCCTAATATGGATCTATTAAATTTGTCAACAGGCCAATATTTGATTACCATGACTATATCTCACACAGGCTCAAATAAGAACGTTTTGATATACTACCAATTCCAAATGAGTAAATTTGCCATTAGGTAATAAAGACAGTGATAATGATAATTTTAAGAACAGCAGTTGGAACTTCTTTGGTGGTCTAGTGATTAAGACACTGCACTTTCAATGCAGGGGTTCAAGTTCAGTCCCTGATTGTGGAACTAAGATCCCACGAGGTACAGCCAAAAAATAATAAAAAATAATAATACAATAAAATTAGACTGTTGAAAAAGCAACTGTCATTTTTCTCATTACTTACTGTAATATAAATTTAATCTTCACATCAGATTTGCAGTTGGTATTATTATCTACATGTTATGGATGAAAAGCTGAGACTCAAAAAGAGTTAAATAACTTTGCCAAAGCACTGAAAAATACAAGCTGCTGGAAGCCAGATCAGACACAGTTTTTGACACTAGTGTTTGTGCTTTTCGTTCCCCAACATACCATCTTAAAAAAAAAAAGAGCAGAGTACTCAGCTCAGTCACTTTCTGATTTTCCTTGGGCATTACTGTTTTACAGAGAAGTTCATATACTAGCAACACACAGAGACAATTCTGTATTGTAGCCCAGAATCGAGTCCTTAAATCCTAGCTTTGTATATAGAACAGCTCTTTTGAATAAAGCACTGAATCACATAATTTAAAAACAATGGAAAAAATTGTCTTCAGAAATAAAATAATTGCATCTCTCAAAATGTTAGCATTGTATAGTAACATCTTTAGTCTTTCTATGTCTACAGCAGATACCACATCTGATATCATACCCATTTTCGTTCATACAAAACCAGTCTGAAATGTAATCTTAACTCCTTATTCTGACTTGGGTTTCATAGCATAATTTCAAGTATTTAAAAGACAATTCTCCTTGGACTTTATATTGAAATGTTTAACTCAACAGATCATTAAACAAAGCACACAATTTCCTGCAGAACTTGACTGCCCACAGTACATTCCTATTTTGTATCCAGTGAAGGAATTACTTTCTCACTGCTTTGTGGATCTATATTACTTAGCTTCTACTGTATGTCACCATTTATCAAAATCTTGAATTATAACTATTTTTACACAGGATCTACCTGGCCTAACTGCTTGTAATACAAGCTATTTTTAAGACAGATCATCTGTTTAGAAGAAACTGACTCAAAGTTCAGTGCTTTATTAATTCAACCACACATTTAAGAGATAGTGTCCTTTGAACTAAGTGGGAGCCATTACTTTATAGCCATCTTTGTGCTTCCAAAAAGATCTGCTATAATGCCCTTATTTTGACTGTTCATGACAAATATGTGAGTAATGGATCACACATAAATATATTAATATAGAACTTTAGTTCTAACAGATAAAATAAATTCTGAAACATGAAAGGGCAATTATCTGAGACTACAGAAATACTCAGTGGACAGGAGGTAAATAAAATCCAACTTACATCATGATTCAGGGAAATCTCTACTTATATTATTGAGGTGATGAAGAAGCATCTACCAAAAACATAGCTAATGTACACAAGAAGTTCTGTGGTGGCTCAGACAGTAAAGAATCTGTCTCTGATGCGGGAGACCTGGGTTTGATCCCTGGACCAGGAAGATCCCTTAGAGAAGAAAATGGCAACCCACTCCAGTATTCTTGCTGGAGGATCCCATGGACAGAGGAGCCTTGGTGGGCTACAGTCCAGTGGCTGCAAAGAGTCGAACACAACTGAGTAACTATCACATCACAATGTACACAAAGATGCAGTCTTGGGAACTGTAACATTCTACAAACATGATATTTTGTAATGACAGAAGTTTGGGGAAATTAATAAGGAATAGTGAAAATGCTGCTGCTGCTGCTGCTAAGTCTCTTCAGTCATTTCCGATTCTGTGTGACCGCCCCCCGACCGAACCACCCCATTGACGGCACCCCACCAGGCTTCTCTGTCCCTGGGATTCTCCAGGCAAGTATATTGGAGTGGGTTGCCATTTCCTTCTCCCATAGTGAAAATGAGAACAATCAAATTAGTGTTTGTCAATGTTTATCCAGAAGTAGGAACAACAGACGCTCTGATTTATTTGACAGACATGAGTATTCAAGTCATTTTTTAGAAAATATTCTCTAAAGAAGAGCAACACCAATTGTCCAGACTCAAACAGGTGAGATTACTCACATCCTTTAGCCCAACTCTCTCATCCTATCTTATTTAATTTATCAGGTACATTAATATTGAGAATTAGGTATTGTAGTCAGTCAATTTGAATATTAGGATCACTGGAAGCATAACAGTTATCATCTTTTATTTTCATTTTTTGAAAGAGCACAATAAACTTTTTATTGTGAAGATGTGCTATGGAATCACAATTTATGTGAAATCCTGATTTTGTCACTAAGAAGCCTAGAGACTGTTATAGAGTGAAGTAAGTCATAAAGAGAAAAATAAATATCACATGTTAACACAAATATGTGGAATCTAGAGAAATGGTATAGCTGATCTTATTTGTAAAACATAAACAGAGACAAGCACTTAGAGAACAAATATATGGACACCAATGGGGAAAAGGGGGTGGAATGAGTTGAGAGATTTGGATTAACATATACACATTAATACTATGTACAAAATAGAAGACTAATGAGCACCTACTGTGCAGCACAGGGAACTCTACTCAGTGCTCAGTGGTGACCTAAATGGGAAGGAAATCCAAAAAAGAGATTATATGTATCTGTGTGGCTAATTCACCTTGCTGTACAGCAGAAACTAACACAACACTATAAACCAATCATTCTACAATAAAATTAATTTTTTAAAAAAGAGAAGCTAAATAAAAATCCTAAAGGGACAAAATTTAGGAGGTTTATTTTAAGAGTTTACAGTATAGTTAAATAGAGAATTAAGGATAGGAAAAGGTATCCATCTGGGAGATCTTTTCAAATTAAGAATTAGGAGACCTTCCATGTCCAACCAAAATATCTGCCCTGAGTAAACTCAAGAAAATTGGAAAAAAAAAAAAAAACAACTAGATAATAAGTTTTCAGTAAACTACAGAAAAGAATATTTAAAACTATGTAATCTTAAGCAAGTTCCCTAACCTCTCTGGTTTCCGCTTTTCCAAACACCTACAAAGTGAAGACATGGGACTAATACTGTTCTTTATTGGTTTAAAAAAATCTGTGATTAGAAAAGACTGTGCCATTAAGCATTACTATTAACCCCATCAGTCAAGATCTCCTCTAGGAAAACACATCTTTATTGCAATGCAGAATTTCCATGGGAAAACTGAACATTTCTTAAGGGGAACTTTTCCTTTAAAAATTTGAACCAATTGTCTCTTATTTACATGGACTTAATTTGATGCTTACAGTCAGGGAACATATTTCATCGAATTAAGTTTTCATTCAAAATATTAGTCTATCCTGATACTACTTCTAATAACATAGCAAATATCCATCAGATTTTAAACATGAATGGTGGTTATAAGGAATTGTTAACAGCTGCCAAAGCTGTGGTTTTGTCTGTTTACCACATACTTCTTTTGAAGAAAAATCAGGAAGATCCCATTCATTTTTAATGGAGTCAAAAAATCTGGTTCTGAATCTAACTTAGTGTAAAGTCTAGCTCTATTCTAGTATTTCTCTTGAATTTAGGGTAATCAGGAGTCCATTTTAGGACTTTTGGATCTATCATACTTTAAAATAAACCTGAATTTCCAGGAATTCCCAAACTAAGAACCAGATGATGGCAAAAAACCATCACAATATTATAAAGTAACTATCTTTCAATTAAAATAAGTAAATTAATTTTAAAAAAATAAATAAAAAGAAAAAAGAACCAGATGAAATTGAGTTACACGATATGAATTTCCCTATTTTTCAGGCCACTTCTTAACTAAGTTTGTTGCTACAGATCTCATACCTGAGTAGCTCTTTTCTTGGGTTATTCCACCAATTATAAGGGGAAAATAAGGAACAGCGAACTTAAATATGGAAAAAGGAGAACTTCAAGGCAATTATAAACAACCTAAGAAGTTCCCTAAAGAGAAGACTTCCTAATCATTGTTTCTTTTTGATGAGCAAAGGCAATTTAACTATATTTATAATTATTAAAACTGGCAAGCAGATTCCTCTGTATCTTCCTCTATTTTTAGCTGAGACAGTTTTCCATGACAGTTTTCCCCAAAATATAACAACATCACTATAAACCCAGCAAAATTTAGTCCCTACATTATGAGCCAAATACGTCTCAACACAAATGAAAGCTCCAAAACCTGTTAGCTACACACAGCTAGTTTCTCATGAAGATGTGTAGTTGAAAATGGCATATGTGAGTAACTTAAGAAAGCTATTCATCAAAGAAAGGTAAGAATTGGCACCAATAAATTATTCCTTTGTCAATGAAGAATCTTTTAGGGGATATTTAAATTAGAATTTCCTGTAGTGAATCATAAGGAATGTTTGAACAAAACTGTCTGTGCTTTAATATCCATTCATCAAGATTTTAAAAACATTTTTATGATATATGTTATGTAACTACTCTGTATCTGTATGATCGAAACCAGTAATAGCAAATGCTTCTAGAGAATATTTCATTGAAATTGATTTAGAATCATTCCTTCTCTTTCTCCAGTCATAAAATTATACACTTTGAGAGCTTTGCTTTCCACTTTCCTTATAAAGGGAAAATATATAAAGATACATAAGAATTTTCCTTTAGAGTCAGACAATTTTCCAAGCCACAGACAAGATAAACATACTCAAAACTCCACTCTTAGTTACTCAGGTCTTTAGTGTGGGATCTCAGCTCGGGTTTGAATTCCTTGCAATCCAGGGGATCAAATCAATCAATCCTAAGAGAAACAACTCTGAATATTCATTGGAAGGACTGATGCTGAAACCGAAGATTCAAAAGTTTGGCTACCTGATGTGAAGAGCTAGCTTATTGGAAAAGACCCTGATGCTGGGAAAGATTGAAGGCAAAAGGAAAAGGGGGCAGCAGAGAATGAGATCATTAGATAGCACCACTGCTAACTAATGACTCAATGGACATGAATTTGAGCAAACTCCAGGACATAGTCATAACAAAGATACACCAAAGAAGTTCTCACACTTTTGCAAAAGATCCCCACAAGATTTCCCAACCTGGGGGTCTGGCAAAGGGACTGAGAAGCCCCAGGGAATTTGACTTTGAAGGCCAGTGGGATTTCATCACAGAACTTGCACAGGACTTGGAAACAGCCTCTTGGAGGGATCAAACAAAACCTTGTGTGCACCAGGACCCAGGAGAAAGGAGCAGTGACCCCACAAATGACTGGGCAAGACTTGCCTGTGAGTGTTGAGACGTCTCTGGCAGAGGCCTGGGTTGGCAGTCAGGGACACTGAATACAACAGTCCTGGGAGATGCAGCTTGCTGGCGTAAGTCCTTTTGAAGGAGTTATCATCATTATCACCATTATACAACTACCGCAGTTTGACCTCAGGCCAAACTAAAGAGAGAGAATACAGCCACAAGTATAAGCAGAAAAATGGATTAAAGATGAACTGAACATAGCCACATCCACCAGAGCAAGACTCAGTTTACCCCACAGCCAGTCCCTCCCATCAGGAAGCTTCCACAAGACTCATACCCTCATCCATCAGAGGGCAGTTCAGTTCAGTTCAGTTCAGTTTCTCAGTCGTGTCCAGCTCTTTGCAATCCCATGGACTAGAGTACGCCAGGCTTCCCTGTCCATCACCAACTCCCAGAGTTTACCCAAACTCATGTCCATCATGCCGATGATGCCATCCAACCATCTCATCCACTGTCGTCCCCCTCTCCTCCTGCCTTCAATCTTTCTCAGCATCAGGTTCTTTTCAAATGAGTCAGTTTTCCGCATCAGGAGGTCAAAGTATTGGAGTTTCAGCTTCAGCATTAGTCCTTCCAATGAATATTCAGGACTGATTTCCTTTAGGATGGACTGGTTGGATCTCCTTGTAGTCCAAGGGACTCTCAAGAGTCTTCTCCAAAGCCACGGTTCAAGGCATCAATTCTTTAGCACTCAGTTTTCTTTTCTTTTTTTTTTATGCAAAGGATGATAAAATTGTTTATATAGAAATTCAGTAAAAATCTGTACATTTGGGTTATTAAGAGAGTTTACAAAACTGGATGACTACAGAATTAAAAAGCAAAAATCAACTGCATTTCAATATACCAACAGATTCATTTCTTTATAGCCCAACTCTCACATTCATACATGACTACTGGAAAAACCATAGCTTTGACTAGACTGAACTTTGTTTCAAAGTAATGTCTCTGCTTTTTAATATGCTGTCTAAGTTGGTCATAACTTCTCTTCCAAGGAGCAAGCATCTTTTAATTTCATGGCTGCAGTCACTATCTGCAGTGATTTTGGAGCCGCCCCACCCCCCCCCCCAAAAAAAAATGAAGTCTCTCNCCCCCCCAAAAAAAATGAAGTCTCTCACTGTTTCCACTGTTTCCCCATCTATTTGCCATGAAGTGATAGGACCAGATGCCATGATTTTAGTTTTCTGAATGTTTAATTTTAAACCAACTTTTTCACTCTCCTCTTTCACTTTCATCAAGAGGCTCTTTAGTTCTTTGATGCTTTCGGCCATAAGGGTGATATCATCTGCATATCTGAGGTTATTGGTATTTCTCCTGGGAATCTTCATTCCAATCTGTGCTTCATTCAGTCCAGCATTTCTCATGATGTACTCTGCATATAAGTTAAATAGGCAGAGAGCAGACAGAATGAAAACCACAATCACAGAAAACTAATCAAACTGATCACACAGATCACAGCCTTTTCTAACTCAATAGAAATATGAGTTATGCCATGTAGGGCATCCCAAGATGGGCAGGTCATGGTGAAAGTTCTGACAAAACATGGTCAATTGGAGAAGAGAATGGTGAATCACTTCAACATTCTTGCCTTGAGAACCATAAAAATATATGACACTGGAAAATGAACTCCCCAGGTCGGTCAGCGTCCAACATGTTACTTTAAGAAAGCAGAGAAATAGCTCCAGAAGAAATGAAGAGGCTGAGTTAAAACAGAAACAATGCCCAGGTGTGAATGTGTCTGGTAGTAAAAGCAAAGTCCAATGCTCTAAAGAACAACATCGCATAGGAACCTGGAATGTTAGGTCCATGAATCAAGGTAAATTGGAAGTGGTCAAACAGGAGATGGCAAGACTGAACATCAGTATTTTAGGAATCAGTGAACTAAAATGGATCAGAATGGGTGGATTTAATTCAGATGCCCATTATATCTACTACTGTGAGCAAGAATCCCATAGAAGAAATGGAGTAGCCCTCATAGTCAATGGAAGAGTCCAAAATGCAGCACTTGAGTGGAATCTCAAGAACAATAGAATGATCTCTGTCAATTTCCAAGGCAACCAATCAATATCATAGTAATCCAAGCATACACCCTAACAACAAATGCCAAAGAAGCTGAAGTTGGACAGTTCTATGAAGACCTACATGACCTTCTAGAACCAACACCGAAAAAGGATGTCCTTTTCATCATAGGGGACTGGAGTGCAAGAGTATGCAGTTGAGAGACACCTGGAGAAATAGACAAGCTTGACCTTGGAGTACAAAATGAAGCAAAGCAAACAGAGTTTTGCCAAGAGAACACACTGGTCATAGCAAACACCCTCTTCCAAAAACACACAAGAGAAGTCTCTACACATGGACATCACCAGATGGTCAAAGCCAAAATCAGATTGATTATATTATTTTCAGCCAAAGATGGAGAAGCTCCATACAGTCAGCAAAAACAAGACCGGGAGCTGACTGTGGCTCAGATCATGAACTCCTTATTGGAAATTCAGACTTAAATTGAAAAAGTAGGGAAAACCACTAGACCAGTCAGGTATGATCTAAATCAAATTCATTATAACTATACAGTGGAAGTGAGAAATAGATTTAAGGGATGAGACCTGATAGAGTATCTGAAAAATATGAATGGAGATTTGTAACACAGTAGAGGAGGCAGTGATCAAAACCATCCCCAAGAAAAATAAAAGCAAAAAGTCAAAATGGTTGTCTGAGGAGGCCTTACAAAGAGCTGAGAAAAGAAGAGAAGCAAAAGGCAAAGGGGAAAAGGTAAGCTATATCCAGAAAGCTATATCACATATAGGTAAGCTATATTCAAAGAGTAGCAAGGAGAGATAAGAAAGCCTTCCTAAGTGATCAATGCAAAGAAATAGAGGAAAACAATAGAATGGGAATGACTAGAGATCTCTTCAAGAAAATCAGAGATACCAGGGGAACATTTCATGCAAAGATGGGCACAATAAAGGACAGAATTGGTGTGGACTTAATAAAAGCAGAAGATATTAAGAAAAGGTAGCAAGAGTACACAGAAGAACTATACAAATAAAGTCTTAATGACCCAGATAACCACGATGATGTGATCACTTACTTAGAGCCAAAAATTTTGCAGTGCAAAATCAAGTGGGCCTTAGGGAATATCACTATGAACAGAGCTAGTGGAGCTGATGGAATTACAGTTAAGTTATTTCAAATCCTAAAAGATGACGCTGTGAAAGTGCTGTACTCAATATGCCAGCAAATCTGGAAAACTCAGCAGTGGCCACAGGACTGGAAAAGGTCAGTTTCATTCCAATCCCATGAAAGGCAATGCTAAAGAATGATCAAACTACCACACAATTGCACTTATCTCACATGTTAGCAAAGTAATGCTCAAAATTCTCCAAGCTAGGCTTCAATAGTACTTGAACTGAGAACTTCCAGATGTTCAAGCTGGATTTAGAAAAGGAAGAGGAACCAAAAATCAAATTGCCCACATCCGCTGGATCATATAAAAAGGAAGAGAGTTCCAGAAGAACATCTACTTTGATTCATTAACTATGCCAAAGCCTGTGACTGTGTGGATCACAACAAAGGGTGGAAAATTCTTAAAGAGATGGGAATACCAGAACACCTTACCTGCCTCCTGGGAAATCTGGATGCAGGTCAAGAAGCAACAGTTGGAACCAGACATCGAATAATGGACTGGTTCCAAATTGGGAAAGGAGTACGGTAAGACTGTATATTGTCACCCTGCTTATTTAACTTATATGTGGAGTACATCATGCGAAATGCCAGGCTGGATGAAGCACAGCTGAAATCAAGATTGCTGGGAGAAAAATCAATAATCTCAAAACATGCAGATGACACCACCTTTATGGAAGAAAGCAAAAAGTAACTAAAAAGCCTTTTGTTGATGGTGAAAGAAGAGAGTGAAAAAAACTGGCTTAAAACTCAACATTCAATAAACTAAGATCACAGCATCTGGCCCAATCATTTCATGGCAAATAGATGGGAAACAATGGAAACAGTGACAGATTTACTTTCTTGGGCTCTAAGATCACTGAAGATGATGACTTCAGCCATGAAATTAAGACGCTTGCTCCTTGGAAGAAAAGCTATGACAGGCTTGCTGCTGCTGCTGCTAAGTTGCTTCAGTTATATCCAACTCTGTGACCCCATAGACAGCTGCCCACCAGGCTCCCTAAACAGTATATTAAAATGCAGACATTAGTTTGCCAACAAATTTCATATAGTCAAAGCTATGGTTTTTCCAGTGGTCATGTATTGATGTGAGAGTTTGACAATAAAGAAGATTGAGCACCAAAGAATTGATGCTTTTGAACTGTGATGTTGGAGAAGACTCTTGAGAGTCCCTTGGACTGCAAGGAGAATAAACCATTCAATCATAAAGGAAATCAATTCTGAATATTCATTGGAAGTGTGATGCCAAAGCTCCAATACTTTGGCCACCTGATGCAAAGAGCTGCATCTTTAGAAAAGACCATGATGCTGGGAAAGATTGAAGGCAGGAGGAGCAGGCGATGATAGAGAATGAGATGGTTGAAAGGCATCACTGATTCAATGGACGTGAGTTTAAGCAAACTCCAGGAGATGGTGAAGGAAAGGAAAGCCTGGCATGCTGCAGTCCATGGGGTTGCAAAGAATCAGATACAACTGAGCAACTGAACAACAACAACCAGGAGATAGTGGAGGAGAGAAGAACCTGGCATACTGCTGTCCATGGGGTTGCTAAGAGTTGGACATGACTTAGCGACTGAACAATAGCTCTGGTGGAAGGGTGAGATAGGACCCATGTCAAGCAGGTCTTGTCCCTGCACTTTCTGTCTAAAGTCAATTCTAAGTGCTTGCTCCAAGATTCTGAATCATATTACTGTGTGCAGACAATATGACTTATATACTGAATTCCAATTTACTTATTTCAAATAGAGGGGAAGCTAATATTATCCTGACCTCATAATCAGAGACAATTTTCTGAAGAGGTCAGTCCTTTCCTGATGATTCTGGAAAGTAGATGTTATATAAAAATGTTGTTTACTGAGTTTATTATTATAACCCACAGATGTTCCAAAGGCACTTCCTCCAAGCTTTGGTTCTCTCCTAAACTGATTTTCTGCATTTTAGAGATTTTCTGTATTTCGGTTATATCCGACCAACCAGGGCTAAATGTCTAGGATAACAGCCCCTTTCTCTTGTCCAATTTCCACTCTCCTCATTGCCTTTTTGAGCTTTCTTATCAGTTACTAACATTTTTGTCATTTTAACATTCTTTCATGATCAGGTTAGCCTTTCTAAGATTAAACTTTATCTTCAGTTTTCAGGATTCATGTCTCCCTGGCTTGTTGATTTAATCAATGAATTATCTCACAAGCATGACCCAGGATAAATTATTTCTGTTAAGTTTCCTAAAAATAATTAAATCTATCTGTAGTTTGTTGGCTCTGGTACTTTTTATGGAGAGTACATATTTTCTTGACTTTTATCTGTTGACTTCAGCTTCTATCTGGGTTGTTAACCAATATTTTTAAAGTTACAAAATACAAAATAAGCCAGATTCATAAATATGTATGTGCAGTATGAAATAATCATCTGTCATCTAATATTTGAGAAATTTTGGCATTAGTACCTTTTTTAAAAAAAAATGACAAGATTTTTATGTTGTGTTAGATGAAAGGACTATTATAAGAATACAATAATTTGGGCATGCTAGTATTATTTCAATGAATGATAGACATGATTTTCTTTCAAAGTGCCTGTGTTATGTTTTTTCCTATCTAGCTCATTTTCCCACCGATTTTAACCATCATCAAAATGCTTAATAGAAATAATATAGACAGTACAGCAAAAGAAGCAAAATATTGAACCTCGACTACTGACTTCCTCTATGCTATATCAGAAAAAAAAACCTGTTGATTATGTTTAATATATATTTGTACATATTAAATGTATATGCCAGTATATGATTATATAATATAGTCTTAAATTCCATGAAATAAAGATGAAGAAAGTATGGTATGGAGAAAATTTCAGTCTTTGAAATCACACCCCACTAACTTACAATAGTAACTTTTGTCTTCACTGGGGTAGTCTTTGACAAATCCTTCAGAGCCTTAATACTTGGCTTCCATATAAATAGTGGCTGTCTTGATAAGTCATTTGGGGATTGGAGATGATGTATACAAATAAAGTAACCCCAATTTATTTTATGAGATTAAATTGTAATAATGTTTGGCATATTATAGGTGCTTAATGGGTAGCATCAGTCATTATTCTTGAGAGAAGCTGACCTGAAAGCATATAGACAGGCAGACTATCAACAATAAAGACCATAGATTTGGACAGATAACTGTAAGTGAACAAATTATTGCATAAAATTGTCCTGGGTAAAAAGAAATGAAGATCAAAATTTGGAAATTATATTAATATATGCTGGTATTGTGTTTCTAACTGTTCAAATACTCTGCAGATCAACTGTAAAAAGAAACTTGGTTAGTAGGAACTAAGCTTTTAATTCATGTCCAGCATCAAATAATGGTAGAGTGTGATAAAAAGACATATATAATTCTTTCCTTTTTATTTCTTGCAGATGTGCTAGGAGACATTTTTTTGAATGGAGACATTTTAAATTCTAAGGACAAAACATAATAAAGACCAAAAATAATCATAAAAGTAGTAGATGTGAAAGGAATTTAGGAAAGCAAGACATCATGAAGTAGTCAGAGAAAGAAATGGGGAGAGATGACCATGAAGGTAGGTGAGATGTGACTATGGATAAAGTGGTGTGGTAGGGAACCCTGAGTACAACCACTGTGGCAGGAAGCAGCATGTAGGTGTAGGGAAGGTGAGAAGATTAAATGTAGGAGGGGCGGAGTGAAGATAATCAGGGTCAGAGCTAACATCACATGAAACGGAACTGGTTTCAGTGCTCCTAAGACACACCTTGTTTAGATCTGATAAGCAATAAAAACAAACAAACAAAAGCAACAATTTCAAGTTAGATCTGAGTTCAGATGCTTGCTCTAGTATTTCTGGACTGTATGACTTTTGAATGTAGAGAGACCTCTCTGATCTTCTTTTTCTTCATCCATCACATGTGGAAAATTCTTAAGTCAGAAGATTGCTAAACATACAATGCTAGTATAAATCCTAGAAAACTATGGTTCACAAAAAAAAGTTCTTAAAAGGAAGCCAGGGACCAAAAATTTTAAATCATAAGCCTTATTTCATAAAGCAGACTTGAAAATCAAGAAAGCAACTTGAAATGGAGCAGGATTTTATGGTCCTTCACTTGACACCCTGACTCCATGTTTTCTGCCTGCCTTTTGTCTATTAAAAAAAAAAAATTAGCCAAAAAAAATAAGTTTAATCAGAGAAGTGAGAAAATACAGAAACAAAGTAAAATAATCTAAGAAGATTAAATAATAATAGCTTAGTCAATAAGCACAGTTAAGGACTTTTATTTCCTTCTCTAGGGGAGGCCTTAATACTAGCTGTGAAAAGAAGAGAGGTGAAAAGGAAAGATATAAGCATCTGAATGTAGAGTTCCAAAGAATAGCAAGAGGAGATAAGAAAGCCTTCTTCAGCAATCAATGCAAAGAAATAGAGGAAAACAACAGAATGGGAAAGACTAGAGATCTCTTCAAGAAAATTAGAGATGCCAAGGGAACATTTCATGCAAAGATGGGCTCGATAAAGGACACACATGGTATGGACCTAACAGAAGCAGACGATATTAAGAAGAGGTGGCAAGAATACACAGAAGAACTGTACAAAAAAGATCTTCACGACCTGGATAATCATGATGGTGTGATCACCCATCTAGAGCCAGACATCACGGAATGTGAAGTCAAGTGGGCTTTGGAAAGCATCACTATGAACAAAGATAGTGGAGGTGATGGAATTCCAGTGGAGTTATTTCAAATCCTGAAAGATGATGCTGTGAAAGTGCTGCACTCAATATGCCAGCACATTTGGAAAACTCAGCAGTGGCCACAGGACAGGAAAAGATCAGTTTTCATTCCAATTCCAAAGAAAGCCAATGCCAAGGAATGTTCAAACTACTGCACAATTGCACTCATCTCACATGTTAGTAAAGTAATGCTCAAAATTCTCCAAGCCAGGCTTCAGCAATATGTGAACGTGAACTTCCTGATGTTCAAGCTGGTTTTAGAAAAGGCAGAGGAACCAGAGATCAAATTGACAACATCCGCTGGATCATCAAAAAAGCAAGAGAGTTCCAGAAAAACATCTATATCTGCTTTATTGACTATGCCAAAGCCTTTGACTGTGTGGATCACAATAAACTGTGGAAAATTCTGAGAGAGATGGGAATACCAGACCACCTGACCTGCCTCTTGAGAAACCTATATGCAGGTCAGGAAGCAATAGTTAGAACTGGACATGGAACAACAGACTTGTTCCAAATAGGAAAAGGAGTACGTCAAGGCTGTATATTGTCACCCTGCTTATTTAACTT
>SJYQ01097042.1:128229-138778 GCA_006410935.1 Redunca redunca
AGTATTATGTCAACGATACATTTACTGAAGCTGGAAACTGTCCTATGGTTGTATAAAAAAGTAATATCTTATTCTTAGGGAATCACACTGAATTATGTAGAGATAAAGGAAGATAGTGATATCTGCAACTTTCTCTCAAAAGATCCTGAGAAAAGAATACATATACATATTAATTCTCTTCCTCTACAACATATGTGTATGTATATAAATATGTACATAAATATAAGTATATATAAGCATGTAGGGGTTCTTTGCACTATTCTTGCAAGTTTTACATAATTTAAACTTTCAAATTACTACTACTACTACTAAGTCGCTTCAGTCGTGTCCGACTCTATGCGACCCCATAGACGGCAGCCCACCAGGCTCACCCGTCCCTGGGATTCTCCAGGCAAGAACACTGGAGTGGGTTGCCATTCAAATTAAAATTTAAGAAAAAAAGCTGGGGGATGAGAAACACAAAATCTAGCCAATATGCACAAGGTAGAGAAATGGGGAGAAGAGCTTGGAGAACTGTAAAGTGTTCATGTTCTCATGGCTGTTCCTCGAATGACCACACTTTTGAATTACATACATGTTACACACACACTTGTGTGCATAAAATAGTATATGAGAAAGGAGATTAAAGGAAAACTAAGTCTCTCTAAAAAATAAGGACTTCAGCAAAAAAAACACAGTCTTAGACAAATGATGTAATGACTTATAGGGAATATACTTAGAAAAAGCAAGACAATTTATGTGAGATGATTGAATATTTGAGAGAGAATTTTCAAGCCACCTGAGCTGTAAATAGATTTTCAAGGTTAAGGGTGGTATTTATCACATCAGAGGTCTGGCAAAGTCACAGAGAACTAAGAACTCATTTGCTTCACAATGATGAATTCCAAGACCTTGAAAGATAACACAGTACTCAGCTGAGATTTGCTCTGTTCCGAGAAAAAAAAAAAAATCTTTTAGGAGTTAAAGACTTTCATATTCACCTGATTCTCCAAAAAAAAAGTAGATTGATCAGCATTCAGAGAATGATTACTTTATGAGAAGAACTGTACTAGGAGATACGGGAAATAAACAAAGACAAAGCCAGCATGATTTCTATCTTAAGGAACTTGCATTATAAACAGAAATAACTGTGTCATGAGGGAGAACATGACATGTCATAAAAGAATAAAGCTTCAAAAAGATTTCTTAGGAGGGAAAAGTATTTGAGGGTCCTAAAAATCAGTGGTTCAAGAAAGGATTATCAAAGTTGCTTATGAGTAGAGATTGAAGGTTGAGCAGATACGCTTTACTGCAAAAAGGTCATAGCAAGCAGCAGGGTCAACATTAAAAAGATGAAGTTAAACCACAGATGCATGAGACATTGTCCAGCTGATTTAGAAAAGCCGCACGCTTAGAGTTCCTTGCTGGTGGGTTGGGTGAGGAGTATTTCCCAAATGTGGTTGCCATAGACTCCAGAAGGACAGTCAGACAACTCAAGGGTGAGATGTGAAGTGCTCTCCCTTTGCATGACATAAATCACCCCTGCTCAACACTGAGGAAATAGGGGTGAGCGAGTTTCTCCATTGCCAAGTAACACCCACACCCACTACCCAGACGGCTTCCAGTGTGGCTCTCAGTTGGCTCTTTCTGAGCTTCCTCATTTCCAGCTGGTCGCTCTGGACTCAGAATTAGAGATCTACATCATATCTCAAAGCTGTTTTCCAGTTTGGTCCTTATTACTTTGTAGAATAACAATTATAATTCTATAAGTATTAATAATTATTATATACTTATTATTTATATAATAGAGGCAGACATTTTTTAAAGATGTACATATTAAATTGCAGTTGTTCATTAATTTCAGTATAGAAAAGGTTTATTTTCCAGTTGTCTTTTCTTTTTCTTCTTCTTTTTATTTATTTGGTTTTGTTTACTTTTGTTCAGTTTTTGTTTTACTTTATTTACATGTGGATTTTTAAATTTGCATTTAAAGTTCAGGTAAAGGAGTTGAACAAACATGCATGCACTATTTTCCCACCTTACCTGGAAGTCACCTATCTTCTTTGATTAAACATCATAAGAGATTGAGAAACCTTCTTAGTAAACCTCTGGCTAAAATTTAATTCTGTCAGTTCCACAGCATAAAAGAGAATTTCCCTCTTAGTGTGTTACTGGGTGTGGGATGAAGCATACTCAGAGTTTCTAAGTTAAATCAAGCATTCCTTTCTCCACCTGGATTAGGTTAAGGGTGTTTAATAGATTGCCTGGTTGATCCAGACAGGAACTGTTACAACCTTTAGTTATCTAAATCCTATCTTTACAATTTAGAATACCCTAATTCCCACCAAAAGTACAGGACTTAACAGAACATCTCAATTTAAGGTAGAACTCTCCTTTAAAGAAAAGGAAGCAATATTTCATTAGACCTCAGAGCATTTTGCAAGGTTTTTGTGCTTGTCCCAGTGTGAAAATCTCTTGGTAGCAGCCACACCAACTGGGTCAAAAGAAAATACTCAGACTTTGCATAAATTTCCTTCTGAAGCAGGCCCCAAGCACCATTACTAAAACTGTTGCTGAGTTATAATCATAAAACGGAATGTAAGAGGGGGCCACACAGATAATCATCTGGTTTAACTTTTGTTTAGCTTAACTCAAGAGAAATTGAATAAACAGACCAAGGTCAACCAGCGCTAAAGTAAAGAAGTAAGACTTAAAATCAGGCTGCCTAACTTCCTAACCATTTTATTTCACCATCACAACTTCTGAAAGGAAAAGAATGTACCCACTGTTTGAATCTCCTGTTCCCTGCTGAATTCCTAAAAACGACTAAAAATCAATTTTTTAAAAAGTCAAGCATTTTTTAATTGAAGTGCAGTTGACTTACAATGTTGTGTTAGTTTCAGGTTTATAACAAAGTGATTCAGATATAAATAATCTAAATTCATAGATATACGCATATATTCCTTTTCAGATTATTTTCTCTTACACGTTATTACAAAATATTGAATATAGTTCCTTGTACTATACAGAAGGGCCACATTGTGTATCTATTTTACACGTAGTAATGCATATCTGTTAATCCCAAACTCCTGATTTATCCCTCTCCCACTTCTCCTTTGGTAACCATAAATTCACTCTCTAAGACTGTGAGTCTGTTTCTGTCTTGTAAATAAGTTCATTTGTATCACTGTCCACATATAAGTGATATCTTATATATCTGAGAGTCAAAAAATCAAACATCTTTCACAAACTTAGTAAGTGATAGAGTCAGAATTCCAATCTTGCTATATGCTTCAGTGAAATGTAATTCTATCTTGAAAGGTTTTGTAAATATTTTAAAATTAAAATTGTACTTCACTCTCTGCTTCCAAAATACTTTACTTGTGTATCTATTTTGCACCTTCGTGGAAGATATATCATGGTTTTGGTTGGTTCATGTGCAACCTTCTTTACCAAACTATGATTTTGGAGAAGAATTGAGGAGCATTCATCTTTTCCTTACCTAGGCCCAGCATAATGAATATTTGGAAAATGAACACTAAATGAAGCAAATAATAAATATACTGGCAGGTCTGTAATTTTTTTAGATCTGTAACTTTTTTACTCTTCAAATTATATTGTGTGTGTGTGTGCTTAGTTGCTCAGTTGTGTCCGACTCATGCAACCCCATAGACTCCCAGGCTCCTTTGTCCATGGGATTCTCCAGGCAAGAATACTGGATTGAGTTGCTACTTCCTTCACAAAATCATATTACCCAAATTTTATATTTTATTACATGCAATCACATTTGATATCTTTGGCAGATCACTGCCAAAATTTTTAATATTTAGTGGCAAATAATTTTAAAAAAAGACATTTCTCAAGTTGTGCTCACTTCCTTGATTCTAACCATAACATTCCACTTAGCAAATGTCAGATGACTATAGGAACTCAGATTTATCTCATTGTCTGATCAAAGGAACGTATCTCATGTTTCATAAGGACTTTCACAGCAGCTGGGATCTTGAATGCCTCAGCTATTCTATGATAATTTAAAGCTGTAACTCATCAAAAATAAATAAAAAGAAAAATGTATAGAAAAAGATTTCAGTCAAGAAAAAGTAAAACATTGATATAGCTGATCTTATTAGAATTTTTCAAATGTTCTCAAACTTGTCCATCATGACAATTTTCTGTTTTATGTAAATTGTACAGGCACACACATACACAACACAACACAGACAGATACACTCAAAATTATAGAACTTGAAATCATGAAAAATGAAAGTGCTGACTCCCTGATAATTGGAGGAATGAAGTGGCAACCATGTAAGTGTGGACTTACACTTAATTTGAAATGTTTCAGGGCTTCAACTTCTTATTCTTACTACTGCAGAACATTTCTTTTTCTCAAATCATTTGCCATGTACACAAAAGCTATAATAATGTTTAGAGGGATTTGACACTGCAAAATTCATCCCTGTGTAACCTTTTCTGCCTGTGAATCTGCTTTCCTGTTTAAACAGTTGCACTTGGCCTACAGTTTACTACTAACCAGAAAGATGTGCTCATTAGATAGTCAAAATATAAGCATGATTATTATAAAATAACCCATGATTAGAAATTGCAAGCAGGCTCCACAACTAAATGGATCATGCTGATTACTTTAAAGTGAGACTATAAAGAACTTTTAAAAGCATTACAAATTCAATTCTCAAATGTCCACATATTAAGATAAGGCTTAATATTTTGGCCTAAGTTTCTCAGATAGCAAATACTGGAAGTATTAAAATTAACCATAAGGCAAAGGAATATGAAAAAAGAATATATATGTGTATATGTGTATAATATCATGTATAATACATATACATATATATAACTGAATCACATTGCTATACAACAGAAATTAACACAACATTGTAAATCAGCTGTACCTCAATAAAATAAAATTTAAAAATCATATTTCAATCTTTCCTAGTTAGTCAGATATACATATTTCAGTTCAGTTCAGTTCATTTCAGTAGCTCATTAGTGTCCGACTCTTTGTGACCCCATGAATGGTAGGTAGCACACCAGGCTTCCCTGTTCATTGTCAACTCCCGGAGTTCACTCAAACTCATGTCTATTGAGTTGGTGATGCCATCCAGCCATCTTATCCTCGGTCGTCCCCTTCTCCTCCTGCCTCCAATCCCTCTGAGCATCAGAGTCTTTTCCAATGAGTCAGCTCTTCACATGAGGTTGCCAAAGTATTGGAGTTTCAGCTTTAGCATCAGTCTTTCCAAAGAACACTCAGGACTGATCTCCTTTAGAATAGACTGGTTGGATCTCCTTGCAGTCCAAGGGACTCTTAAGAGTCTTCTCCAACACCACAATTCAAAAGCATCAATTCTTCAGCACTCAGCTTTCTTCACAGTCCAATTCTCACATCCATACATGACCACTGGAAAAACCATAGCCTTAACTAGACAGACCTTTGTGTGTAGGGGTTCTTAACTTGCAGTCCAAGATCATGGGTAGAAATAAAAATTATAGTTTTTGCCTTAACTTCCAATTGAAGCTTAATATTTCCTACAATTATTAGTGTACAGGGAAAAAATCATAACCACACTATTAGTAGTACAATAGAAGTCAGATATTTTCATATTACACAATACTAGTTGCAAATATTATGTCCATTATTATTTTGAAATTATTAGAGTTATTATTAGACATTAAAATAATCATGCAATAACTTTAAAGGCACACATATTACTATAGCACACAGTTATATTTTTTATATTTTGATTATTGCATTTTAGTACAATTTTTTTCTATTGTGTTGTTACAAATTTTACCTTAAGCCCTTAAAATATATTATTCTGGGAAGGAAACCATAGATTTTATCAGACAGAATACAAAGAACTCTGTGTCAAAAAAAAAAAAAAAAAGAAAAATGCCACCTCAACAATCTCATGTCCTATCCCCAGAATCCTTGCACTGAGTACCTCTCATGGTAAAAGGGACTTTGAAAATGTGGTCTAGGACACGAGGTGGGGAGATTATGCTAGAGAATTATCTAAATGGCCCAAATGTAACCATAGGGTCCTTATAAGAGAAAAGTAAGTGTGAAAATCAGAGAAAGGAGGAGGGATGCTGGTGGTAGAGGCTGGAGTGATGTGCTTTGAAGACAGAGAAAGGGGCCATGAGCCCAGGAATGTGACAAGCCCTGGGAGGTGGAGAAGGCAAATGAAACCAATTCTCTGGAGCCTTCAAAAGGAGTGCACCCAGATGACAGCCTGACTGTTGCTCAGCCAGACTCATCTTGGGCTTCTGACTTCCACAACTGCAGGAATAGAATTTGTGTTGTTTAAGGCACTGCATTTGGGGAAACTTGTTACAGCAGCAGTGGGACACTAATGCATTGTGGCATCAGACTCAAGAATACCTGAGGTGATGCTGACCACTTGATGTTGTATTCTACTAGTAATACAAATGTTCCTGTAACTAAGGGGAAGTGTTTTCCATGTTTCATATAGGAACATGGTCTTGGTAAACAGACTATCTCTAAGAATGAGTCCTCTGCTTTCCTGGAAATGTCCCAATACTAAAATATTTTTAAGGTTTTGGCAGTTATATTGGCCTTACACCAAAAATAAGAGTGGACATGTTTTCTGTTATATGGAGAATAATAATCAATTTTCAAATCTCAAACTGAGTATATCTGAGAGCTAGTATTGACACAAATAACATTCTTCACTCAAAGGCAATTTATTTTTTTTTTTTACAGAAAGTAATTTTAAAAACCTTTATAGTCATTTGAATACAGTTATAGTAATTTTTTTCAGCTGAGAAAATTCCACAGTGTTTTTATTCTTTATACATGTTCACACAGAACTGCAATAATAATTTACTGGAAATCATGACCTGAACTGCCCTTGTCAGTCTTCAGAGCACATTAACCAATACAATGACCGTGATCTAATCAATATAAGTCAGCAGACACCTTCTTGGAATGACATATTCCTTGCCCTTACCACCATGATGTACATGAGATAAATCCACACTGGTTGATAACACTAAATATTATTTGTATTTATAGATTATTTTGCACTATATTGTACTATTTCTATCCACCTACTAGTATCAAAAACTCAGCTATCTTTTACAAAAGCAGCTGGAGAAAATAGCATAATTTTGATAATGAGTCCTCATATTATAAGTTAATGTAGCTCTTTGTGGAAGCAGTTCAAAGGCAATTCAATCATTTGTAAACATCATCTTCATAATGCTAGAACTACTGTATTGCTTATGTAGCAATATATACTGTATTGCTTATGTAGCAATACATACTGAATTGCTTATATAATTCATTTGAAATCATATTGTTTTGATAACTGGTTCCTGGCAGTCAGTTTTTTAATACAATATGTGGGAAGGAGATTATTCATTAATGACATGGTTTAATTGTATGTGTATAAGCTTTTAAATCATTCCAGTCACTCACAGGTTCCAAACTGCCCTAATGATGTAATCAGTTTTATATTCAAGAAAATGCAATGACTCCAAGCTCATTGCATGAATTCTATATAGATAAAAGCTTTATGAATTACACTGCCTTTTTTTTTATTTTTTAGGTCAGTGTGAGAGATCTGATAGCTTTGGGAAGTGTTCAAGTGTTCAAGGCCAGATATCCTAGTTAGCTCTTAGTGCTTGAGCAAAAGCCTTGTTTCCAGTAACTTTCTGTGGCTAGAAATGCTCACTGCTCTTCATAAACTGATGAAAACTCAGTTAAAAAGGTCAAGCATAAGGAATATCAATCTGAATCACTGTAGTGATGCTGAAAGTGATATTAGAGATTCAACCAATACCTTTAGTTTACACTTTAGGAAATGAAAAGGTACAGAGGTTAAGAACATAGTGTATTAATTCATATAAATAAATGTAGTCAGCACAGGTGGATCTGGAAGCTGGGGTTTCTACCTTCAGATGCCATATTCACTCTATTAGATCACATTAGTTTATTTTCAAATCAACTCAGTATTTGATTCAGTATAATTAAATAGCTTTATGTGTTAGGAACTGTGCTATGTGATAGAGACAAAAGAATAAAAGATATTATGTAGGCTTAAAAAGAAAGAAATGGCAACCCACTCCAGTACTCTTGCCTGGAAAATCCCATAGATGGAGGAGCCCAGTAGGCTACAGTCCATGGGGTCACAAAGAGTCGGACATGATTGAGCGACTTCACTATGATTTCACTAAAAATAAATAAATAAATATGTAAACAAATAAATGGTATTAATTTGAGAGTGGTGCTGTAATAAAAATAGTAGGAATTCAAAAGAGAAATCAGTTTGAGGTAGGAGATAGATAGGTCCCCAGCTGAACAGCTGTAATTGATTTCCTGCTGCCCTTTTACAGACTAAGCATAGGCACAAGTGAAAGGATTGGCCAGAGACAACCTGGAAAACTGCCTCCATATAAGGAACTTAAGCCACCTCTCCTGCACACAACTCACCCTGAGTTCACCCATGTGATCTTCCACACACACTTTGCTTCTAATAAATGCTGTCTCTATTTCACAATCTTGGTCTGTTTGCTGAATTCTTTCTTCAAAGCAGGCAAGGACTGAGGTCCTTCTTCCACCATTACACCACTGGAATCAAGTTCAATTCAGGAGTCAGTGAAGCCTTAACCAAAGAGTTAATTTCTAAATTGTGTTTGAAAGAGGTCAGTTACTTATCAACCAGGTAGGAGAGTATTCCTAGGAGAAAGAAAGAAAAATATGTGAAAGCAGGAAAGAACACATCCTTTTCTATGAGCTTCCCCCAGCCACAACACTACAGGCAGAAGAAATTGTACAAGGAAAAGAGGAACTTCCTGTATTCCAGGTGAGACAGCCCCTTTCTGGCCTCTGTGACTCAGCTGGGAACAAATGAGTGGGCACCACACAGTGTTTCCTGTTGCAGAGTTAGGAGAGAGACCCACTTGTAGGGGATCTAGGGAAGACTGCCCCCTCTCTGGCATCCACCTTGCTGTTAGACAGAGTGAACTGGGCACCACTGCTCTTCATGCCACTGGCAGGAGGTGCCCCAGCATCAAATCTCAAAGTCTTATTGCTACTTTCTACTTGAGACAGGGTTGATCATGTCACAAATCTCATGTACTTTATCGCTGATTAGTTCACTTACTATATGAAGCTCAAGATGTCCAGATCCACTCTCATCCCCCAGATTCTCATCCTCATAGAATTCTGTACATTCTCCCTCTGGAACTCATGGTGAGTTTACAGCAAACTCTTCCTTGACCTCAAGAAAGCCATAGCCAAGTCATACTACGCCACCATGCACACTTTTTTAAAGGTAGTCCTCCCTGCCAGCCAGAGAGCACACAGTTTGGCTAGAGGAGCCCAATCTGGATTTTAGCTTCCCCTGTACCCACTCCAGTACTCTCGCCTGGAAAATCCCACAGATGGAGGAGCCTGGTGGGCTGCAGTCCATGGGGTTGCTGAGTGAGACACGACTGAGCGACTTCACTTTCACTTTTCACTTTCATGCATTGGAGAAGGAAATGGCAACCCACTCCAGTGTTCTTGCCTGGAGCATCCCAGTGATGGGGGAGCCTGGTGGGCTGCCGTCCATGGGGTCGCAGAGTCGGACACGACTGAAGTGACTTAGCAGCAGCAGCAGCAGCACCCTATACATAATCCCTTTGGCAGAATAGAACCAACACAGCTGTAAGCAGTGGCTTGGATCCTCAGCTGTTTTTCCAAATGTTCCATTTGCCTTCTCCCTCTCAACCCTTTTTAAGATACTGACACAAACTTCAATGATTACTTTCAACATGCTCTAAAAGATTAAAATATGCAGAAGATATTAAGAAGAGGTGGCAAGAATACACAGAAGAACTGTACAAAAAAGATCTTCACGACCCAGATAATCATGATGGTGTGATCACTAATCTAGAGCCAGACATCATGGAATGTGAAGTCAAGTGGGCTTTGGAAAGCATTGCTACAAACAAAGCAAGTGGAGGTGACGGAATTCCAGTTGAGCTATTTCAAATCCTGAAAGATGATGCTATGAAAGTGCTGCACTCAATATACCAGCAAATTTGGAAAACTCAGCAGTGGCCACAGGACTGGAAAAGGTCAGTTTTCATTCCAATTCCAAAGAAAGGCAAGGCCAAAGAATGCTCAAACTACCACACAATTGCACTCATCTCACATGCTAGTAAAGTAATGCTCAAAATTCTCCAAGCCAGGCTTCAGCAATATGTGAACCGTGAACTTCCTGATGTTCAAGCTGGTTTTAGAAAAGGCAGAGGAACCAGAGATCAAATTGCCAACATCCACTGGATCATCAAAAAAAGCAAGAGAGTTCCAGAAAAACATCTATTTCTGCTTTATTGACTACGCCAAAGCCTTTGAGTGTGTGGATCACAATAAACTGTGGAAAATTCTGAAAGAGATGGGAATACCAGACCACCTGACCTGCCTCTTGAGAAACCTGTATGCAGGTCAGGAAGCAATAGTTAGAACTGGACATGGAACAACAGACTGGTTCCAAATAGGAAAAGGAGTACGTCAAGGCTGTATATTGTCACCCTGCTT
>SJYQ01097042.1:147658-184600 GCA_006410935.1 Redunca redunca
AGTTGGCTTAAAGCTCAACATTCAGAAAATGAAGATCATGGCATCCGGTCCCATCACTTCATGGGAAATAGATGGGGAAACAGTGGGAAAAGTGTCAGACTTTATTTTTTGGGCTCCAAAATCACTGCATATGGTGATTGCAGCCATGAAATTAAAAGATGCTTACTCCTTGAAGAAAAGTTATGACCAACCTAGATAGCATATTCAAAAGCGGAGACATTACTTTCCTAAGGCCCGTCTAGTCAAGGCTATGGTTTTTCCAGTAGTCATATATAGATGTGAGAGTTGGACTGTGAAGAAGGCTGAGCACCAAAGAATTGATGCTTTTGAACTGTGGTGTTGGAGAAGACTCTTGAGAGTCCCTTGGACTGCAAGGAGATCCAACCAGTCCATACTGAAGGAGGTCAGCCCTGGGATTTCTTTGGAAGGAATGATGCTGAAGCTGAAACTTCAGTACTTTGGCCACCTCATGCGAAGAGTTGACTCATTGGAAAAGACTCTGATGCTAGGAGGGAATGGGGGCAGGAGGAGAAGGGGACGACAGAGGATGAGATGGCTGGATGGCATCACTGACTCGATGGACGTGAATCTGAGTAAACTCCGGGAGTTGGTGATGGACAGGGAGGCCTGGCGTGCTGCGATTCATGGGGTTGCAAAGAGTCGGACACGACTCAGTGACAACTGAACTGATGGAACCCTGATCTAGCATAAGATAAGAAAGATCTCTGCACAAAAAACCTGTTAAGACTCAACTAAGAGAAAGTTTAAACTTCTAAATAAGTTGAAAGCTATAACAGTTCATGCTTTGTTATGATGAGTATTCTCCCTAAATTAATTTCTAAATTCAACATGAAAGTGAAAGTGAAAAGTGAAAGTTGCTCAGTTGTGTCCGACTCTTTGGGACCCCATGGACTGTAGCACGCCAGGCTTCCTTTCCTGTCCTTCATTATCTCCCAGAGTCTGCTCAAATTCACATCCATTGAATCAATGATGTTATTTAAAAATCTCATTGTCTGCCATCCTCTTCTCTTTTTGCCTTCAATCTTTCCCAGCATCAGGGTCCTTTCGAAATATAAAATAAGAAGTTAAAAGGAAAAAAAAAAAAAAAAAAAAAAANAAAAAAAAAAAAAAAAAAAAAACAAAGGAAAGCCCTCTCCTCAACTGTAACTATAACTGGCATTAGCTTGGTTTTAACATATTGTTGTTGTTGTTCACTGGCCAAGTCATATCGGTCTTTTCTCAACCCCCTGGACTGCAGCATGCCAGGCTTCTTTATTGCTCATCATCTCCTGGAGTTTGCTCAAATTCATGTCCATTGAATTGGACAGTCAGTTGTTTGATACATGGTTCTAACTGTTGCTTCTTGACCCACATACAGGTTTCTCAGGAGACAGGTAAGATGGCCTGGTATTCTGTCTCTTTAAGAGTTTTCCAGTTTGTATGATCCAATCAAAGGCTTTAGCATAGTCAATGAAACAGAGGTAGATGTTTTCCTGAAATTCTTTTTCTTTCTCTATGATCTAGTGAATGTTGGCAATTTGATCTCTGGTTCCTCTGTCTTTTCTAAACCCAATTTGAACATCTGGAATTTCTTGGTTCACATAATGCTGAAGCTTAGCTGGAAGGATTTTGAGCATAACCTTACTAGCATGGGAGATGAGTGCAATTGTCTGGTGGTTTAAATCTTCTTTAGTACTGCCCTTATTAGGAATTGGGAGAAGAATTGAACTTTTCCAGTCCTGTGACACATTTATCAAGATATCTCTTTGGATAAATGTCATGCATACACATAAAATCTTTTAAAAAATCATGTTGATATTTTTTACAACTTCTTTGGAAGAAATAAAGCTCAACCCCCATTTTAAATAATATTTTTAAAAATCCAGGGGAAGATCAAGATGATGGAGGATATGGAGCTCACCTTCCTCCATGAACACGTCAAAAATATATCTACATGTGGAACAATAACTAATGACAATTAACTGGAAACTGGGAGAGGACTTCTGTACAACCAAGGCTGCAAGAAAGATCTAGCTACAATTAGGTAGAAAGGAAAGAAAATAATCAAGTAGAGACCTGTGTCCCTAAGAGAGGACTTAGAAGAGGAGGGGCATTAGATAGGGAGAGATATTCTCTGGGGAGTGAGCAGTGCAACCCATATATTGGGTGCTCCAGCTCTGGGTTCTGACACCAGGAAGGTGAGTCCACTTAGCTCGTTACAGAACCAGTGACTGGGTTCTCTAGAGATCTGGGGACTGACAGTATGTCTGTTAGAAACCTAGACTCCACTTGAGAATTGTGCACATGCTTGCTTACTCCTGAACATGGTTGAGGAAGTAGACTGAAACAGCCTGAGACTCTGACTAGCTTCCTGAAACGACGCCAGCATGAGACCCAGCTTGAGCTGAGCACACCTGCTCTGGCCACATTTGCTTTCTAGAAGAGCAAATTTTTCATCCAAAATTTTACAGGCCAGAAGGCAGTGGTATGATATATTTAAAGTGCTGAAAGGAAAAAACTTACAACCCAGGATACTATGCCCTATCCCTTAGTACTGAAAGATAAGTAAAAACTAAAAGGTTTCATCACTAAATTACCTTACAATAAATATTAGAGGGACTTCTTTACATGGGAAAAAAGTATCAATAGGCAAGGAAAAATCCCACTAGTAAAGGAAAATATATAGTAATGGTTGTTCAGTTCAGTTCAGTCTCCAAGTCGTGTGCGACTCTTTGTGACCCCATGAATTACAGCATACCAAGCCTCCGTGTCCACCACCAACTCCTGGAGTTCACTAAAACTCATGTCCATCGAGTCCATGATGCCATCCAGCCATCTCATCCTCTGTCGTCCTCTTCTCCTGCCCCCAATCCCTCCCAGCATCAGAGTCTTTTCCAATGAGTCAACTATTTGCATGGAGTTTCAGCTTTAGCATCAGTCCTTCCAAAGAATACCCAGGACTGATTTCCTTTAGAATGGACTGGTTGGATCTCCTTGCAGTCCAAGGGACTCTCAAGAGTCTTCTCCAACACCACAGTTCAAAAGCATCAATTCTTCGGCATTCAGCTTTCTTCACAGTCCAACTCTCACATCCATACATGACTACTGGAAAAACCATAGCCTTGACTAGACGGACCTTAGTTGACAAAGTAATGTATCTGCTTTTGAATATGCTATCTAGGTTGGTCATAACTTTCCTTCCAAGGAGTAAGCATCTTTTAATTTCATGGCTGCAATCACCATCTGCAGTGATTTTGGAGGCTGAGTACCATGTAAATAAGCTGATATTAAGAGTAAGTTCAGCTCAGTCACTCAGTCATGTCTGACTCTTTGCGACCCCATAGACTGCAGCATGCCACGTTTCCCTGTCCATCACCAGTGCCCAAAGCTTGTTCAAACTCATGTCCATCAAATCAGTGATGCCATTCAATCATCTCATCCTCTGTTCACTTCTCCTCCTGCCTTCAATCTTTCCCAGCATCAGGGTCTTTTCCAATGAGTCAGTTCTTTTCCTCAGGTGGCTAAAGTATTGGAGCTTCAGCTTCAGCATCAGTCCTTCCAATGAATATTCAGGACTGATTTCCTTTAGGATTGACCTGGTTGGTCTTCTACCATCCAAGAGACATTAAAGAGTCTTCTCCTAAAAAGAATGGAACTGGAAGAATCAACAGCCTGACTTCAGACTATACTACAAAGGTATAGTCATCAAGACAGTATGGTACTAGCACAAAGACAGAAATATAGATCAATGGAACAAGATAGAAAGCCCAGAGATAAATCCACGCACCTATGGACACCTTATCTTTGACAAAGGAGACAAGAATATACAATGGAGAAAAGACAATCTCTGTAACAAATGGTGCTGTGAAAACTCGTCAATCACTTGTAAAAGAATGAAACTAAAACACTTTCTAACACCATACACAAAAATATACTCAAAATGGATTAAAGATCTAAATGTAAAACTAGAAACTATAAAACTCCTAGAGGAAAACATAGGCAAAACATTCTCTGACATAAATCACAGAAGGGTCCTCTATGACCCACCTCCCAGAGTAATAGAAATAAAAGCAAAAATAAACAAATGGGACCTAATTAAACTTAAAAGCTTTTGCACAATGAGGGAAACTATAAGCAACATGAAAAGACAGCCTTCAGATGGGAGAAAATAATAGCAAACAAAGCAACTAACAAAGAATTAATCTCAAAAATATACAAGCAACTTCTGCAGCTCAATTCCAGAAAAATAAACGACCTAATCAAAAAATGGGCCAAAGAACTAAACAGACATTTCTCCAAAGAAGACCTACAGATGGGTAAAAAACACATGAAAATACTCAACATCACTCATTATCAGAGAAATGCAAATCAAAACCACAATGAGGTACCATCTCGCTCTGGTCAGAATGGCTGCTATCAAAAAGTCTACAAACAGTAAGTGCTAGAGAGGATGTGGAGAAAAGGGAACCCTCTTACACTGTTGGTGGGAATGCAAACTAGTACAGCCACTGTGGAGAACAGTGTGGAGATTCCTTAAAAAACTGGAAATAGAACTGCCATATGACCCAGGAATCCCACTGCTGAGCATACCCACCGAGGAAACCAGAACTGAAACAGACACATGTATCCCAATGTTCATTGCAGCACTGTTTACAATAGCTAGGACATGGAAGCAACCTAGATGTCCACTGGCAGACAAATGGGTAAGAAAGCTGTGGTACATATATACACAATGGAATATTACTCAGCTATTAAAAAGAACACATTTGAATCAGTTCTAATGAGATGGATGAAACTGGAGCCTATTATACAGAGTGAAGTAAGCCAGAAAGAAAAACACTAATATAGTATATTACTGCATATATATGGAATTTAGAAAGATGGTAACAATGACCCTATATGTGAGATAGCAGAAGAGACACAGATATAAAGAACAGACTTTTAGACTCTGTAGGAGAAGGCAAGGGTGGGCTAATTTGAGAGAATAGCACAGAAACATGTATATTACCACATGTGAATAGATTGTCAGTCCAGGTTCAATGCATGAGATGGGGTGCTCAGGGCTGCTGCACTGGGATGACCCTAAGGGATGGGATGGGGAGGGAGATGGGAGGGGGGTTCAGGATGGGGGACACATGTACACCCATGGCTGATTCATGCCAATGTATGGTAAAAAACCACTAAAATATTGTAAAGTAATTAACCTCCAATTAAAATAAATAAATAATTTTTTTTAAAAAAGAATCTTCTCCTACACCACGGTTCAAAAGCATCAATTCTTCAGCACTCAGCTTTCTTTATGGTCCAGCTCTCACATCCATACATGACTACTGGAAAAGCCATAGCTTTAATTAGACAGACTTTTGTTGGCAAAGTAATGTCTCTGCTTTTTTAATATGATGTCTAGATTTATCACAGATTTTCTTTCAAGAAGCTAACATCTTTTAATTACATGGCTGCGGTCATCATCTGAAGTGACTTTGGAGCCCAAGAAAATAAAGTCTCTCATTGTTTCCATTGCTTCCCTATCTATTTGTCATGAAGAAATGGGACCAGATGCCATGATCTTATTTTTTATTTTGTTAGTTTTTAAAATTTATTTATTTATTGAAGGAAATTGCTTTATAGAATTTTGTTTTCTGTCAAACCTCAACATAGGTATACATATACCCCCTCCCTTTTGAAACTCCCTCCCATCTCCCACCCCCTACCCTTCTAGGTTGATACACAGCAGCTGTTTGAGATTCCTGAGCCATACAGCAAATTCCCATTGGCTATCTATTTGAATGTTGAGTTTTAAATCAGCTTTTTCACTCTCCTCTTTCACTTTCATCAAGAGGCTCTTCAGTTCCTCTTCTCTTTCTGCTATAAGGGTGGTGTCATCTGAATATCTGAGGTTATTGATATTTCTCCCAGCAATTTTGATTCCAACTTGTGCTTCATCCAGCCCAGTGTTTCTCATGATGTACTCTGCATATAAGTTAAATAGGCAGAGTGACAATATACAGCCTTGAAATACTCCTTTCCCTATTTGGAACCAGTCTGTTGTTCCATGTCCAGTTCTTTTTGACCTGCATACAGATTTCTCAGGAGGCAAGTAAGATGTTCTAATTCCCATCTCTTTAAGAATTTTCTACAGTTTGTTGTGATCCACACAGTCAAAGGCTTTGGCATAGTTAATAAAGCAGAAGTAAATTTTTTCTGGAACTCTCTTGCTCTTTTGATGAAGAGTAAAAGACAAATGTAAAATAAGCTATATGATAAACAGTGGTGGGATAAACATGAAGATATAAAATATGGCATCAAAAACACAAGTATAAAAAGGTAGATTTTTTAGAATGTGTTTGTAGTTAAATGACTGCCAGTTTAAAAAAAGCAGGTATATGTATAGGTCACTATATATGAAAGTGAAAAAAGATGAAAATGTTAGTCATTCAGTCATGTCTAACTTTTTAAACCCCATGGGCAGTAGTAGCCTGCCAGGTGCCTTTGTCCAGGGGATTCTCCAGGCAAGAATAACAGAGTGGGTTGCCATTTCCTTCTCCAGATCTTCCTGACCCAGGGATTGAACCTGGGTCTCCTGAGTTTCTGCAGGCAGATTCTTTACCATCTGAGCCACTGGGGAATGTGCTTGTATTTAAATGACTGCCAGTTTAAAATAAGCAGATATAGTTATAGGAACTATATCAGTATATATGAACCCCATAGTAAGCACAAATCAAAAGCCTACAATAGATATACAAAGCTTAGAGAGAAAGGAACATAAGCATACTAATAAAGAAAATCATCAAACCAAAAGGGAAGAAACTAAAAGAAGAAAAAAATAGAGAAAAACTACAAAAACAAGCAGAAAACAAGCAGCAAAATGGCAGTAAGTATACACCTATTTATTATCACTATGTGCTAATTTACTAAGAGCTCCAATCAAAAGACATAGTGTAGTTAACTGGGTTAAAAAAATATATATCCATATGTATGCTGCTTGTAAGAAACTCACTTCAGAGTCTCTCAGTGCATACAGATTGAAAGTGAGGAGATGAAAAAAAGATATTTTATGCAAACAGAAATGACAATAAAGCAGGGATAACAATACTTATATTAGACAAAGTAGACTTTAAAATGAACTATACAACAAAAGACAAAGGAGGGCATTGTATAATTATAAAGGGATTATTGTCAAAAGAGGTTATAACACACATTAACATATGTGCACCTAATACTGCTGCTGCTAAGTCGCTTCAGTCATGTCCGACTCTGTGCGACCCCATAGATGGCAGCCCACCAGGCTCCCCCGTCCCTGGGATTCTCCAAGCAAGAACACTTGAGTGGGTTGCCATTTCCTTCTCCAATGCATGAAAGTGAAAAGTGAAAGGGAAGTCGCTCACTCGTGTCTGACTCTAGCGACCCTATGGACTGCAACCTACCAGGCTCCTCCATCCATGGGATTTTCCAGGCAAAAGTACTGAGTGGGGTGCCATTGCCTTCTCCGTACCTAATACAGGACCACTTAAATATGTAAAGCAAATATTAAGAGACATAAAGCGAAAATTAACAAGAAAATACTCCCAATTAAAATTTCATCAAAAAGAATATCTAGGTATAAACTTACCAAGAATTTAAAGACTTATACTTTAAAAACTATAAAAACTATAAAACATTGATGAAACTGAAGACAGTACAAAGAAATGGAAACATAGCCAATGTTCTTGGATTACAAGAATTAATATGGTTAAAATGTCCATGAGCTTCCCTGGTGGCTCAGATGGTAAAGAATCTGCCTGAAGCTCAGGAGACTCAGGTTAAATCCCTGGGTTGGGAAGATCCCTTCGAGAAGGAAATGGTTACCCACTCCAGTATTCTTGCCTGGAGAATCCCAGGGGAGCCTGGTAGGCTACAGTCCATGGGGTCTCAAAGATTCAGACACAATGTCCATACTACCTACCCAAATCAATCTACAGATTTAGTGCAAGCTCTATCAAAATACACAAGATATGTTTTACAGAACTAGAACAAATACTTGTAAAATTTATATGAAATCACAAAAGACTCTGAATCGCCAAAGGAATCTTGAGAAAAAAAAGAACAAAGCTGGAGGTATCATGATTCCTGACTTCAAACTACACTACAAAGCTATAGTAATCAAAACAATACAGTAGTGGCACAAAAACAGACACATAGCTCAATGGAAAAAAATGGAGAGTCCCAAAATAAACCCACACATCTATGATCAATTAATCTACAACAAAGAAGGAAGACATAAACAGTGGGAAAAAGACAGTATCTTCAACAAGTGGTGTTGGAAAAGCTGGAAAGTGACATATAAAGAATGAAATTACAATACCCCCTTATGCTACATATAAAAATAAACTCAAATGGATTAAAGACATAAATGTAAAACCAGAAATCATGAAACTCTTAGAAGAAAACAAAGGCAGAACACTCTTCAACATCAACATAGCAATATTTTTGGATATATTTTCTAAGGCAAGAGAAACAAAAGCAAAAATAAACAAATGGGACATGATTAAATTTAAAAGCTTTTATTTATGAAAGAAAACCATCAACACAGTGAAAAGACAACATACTGCATGTGAAATATATTTTCAAGTGGTATGACCAATAAAGGATTAATATCCAAAATATATAAATAGCTCATACAAACAATATAAACAAATCAATCCACATTAAAAATGGGCAGAAGACCTGAACAGACATATTTCCAAAAAGCACATGCTGATGGCCAATAGGCACATGAAAAGATACCCAAAATCATTAATTATAAGAGTAATGCAAGTCAAAACCATAACAACACTTCACTTTAGACCTGTCAGAATGCCTAAGATTAAAAATACCACAAAAAACAAATATTGGTGAGGATGTAGAGAAAAAGGAAACCCTTGTACATTATTGGTGGGAATTTAAATTGGTGAAGCCTCTGTGGAAACTGTATGGAATTTCCTTGAAAAGCAAAAAAAAAAAAAAAAAGAACTGCCATATGATCCAACAATTCCACTCCTGGATATATATCAAAATAAAATAAATAGACACCTCAGTGCTCATAGCAGCAACATTTACAATAATCAAAATATGAAAGTGACCTAAGTGTCCATCAACAGATTAATGGATAAAGAATATGTGGTATGTATATAATGGAATATTACTCAGCTATAAAATAGAACGAAATTCTGCTGTTTGCAACAACGTGCATAGATCTAGAAAGTACCATGCTTAGTGAAATAAGTCAGATTAAGAAAGACTTTAAATACTCTATATTATCACTTGTATGTGGAATCTAAAAAGTAAGACAAATAAATACCGAAACAGACTCACAGACACAAACTAGTGATTACCAGTGGGGACAGGGGAGTGAGGATATAGGATTGAGAGACACAAAGTACTAACTGTAAAATAAATAAGCAACAAGGATGTATTGTGTAGCACAAGGAGATATAGCCAATATTTTATAATAACTTTAAATGGAGTATAATCTACAAAAAATATTGATGTTTATGTTGTCCACATGAAATTGATATATTATAAATAAATTATAGATCAAGTTAAAAAATCTAAATTAATGAAGGTCTGGTATAGAAATAAAATGATCAAATTATTGGAGATAATCTTGAGGAGTATTGTATAGCCTTAGATTTGACAATAGACATGGGGAAAGTAGAGTTTTTTAAGTAAGCACAACCCAGAAGCTATAAACATATTTGATGGCATTATTACATTCAACAACACATTGTTTTCTATACACCCAGTGGTGCTAATGTAACCAGATATGCACTGTAAATATATTCTGACTCTACTGTTCATTTTTTATTTTAATATTTAGTATTTCTAATATACAATGAGTTTTTTGTTATTGTCCAGACAATTGTGTCCGACTCTTAGCTCTTGCCAATTAATAAAAATACAAATAATTGGAGAAAAGAAACAAACTAGATATTCACAGTAGATAAATTTTAAGCACTGACAAGCATATGAAATGATCTCCAATGTTTCTAAGTAGTAAAGGAAATGCAAAATATAACCATAACAAGGTATTTTTAACTCATCAGACTGGCAATAACTAAGAGTGAAAACATCTCCTGCTGCTGCTGCTGTTTCTGATAAAAAAAGAGGGAGACTGACTAAAATCGTTCTTAGAAAGTACTGTCAATAACTGTTAATGTAAAAAGACTCACAACCTGTGACTCAGCAGCCCCATTTTTAAAGATCTCACCTTCTGAAGTTAAAAAAAAAAAAAACCTTACTTAAAAAAAATAGAATGCATGTACACTCATGGTGAATTAATGTCAATGTTTGGCAAAACCAATACAGTAATGTAAAGTAAACCAAAGTAAAAATAAAAATTAAAAAAAAAAAAAGCAATTATTAATATAAAAAAAATAGATACAAAAGCTATTTTTTATAGTATGGAAACATCAGTTGGGGAATGTTGAATAAAAAATTATGTTTACACCCATGCCTTGAAGCATCTATGTTAGATCTATTTGCACTGGCCTGAAGAGATGTTTATAGTACACTGTTAGTGAAAACAGAAAGTTTGAGAATATTGGGTGGCAAATGGTTACATTTTAGTTAAGAAAAAACCAAAAATTTAAAATTTACATGTGTTAAATATCCAAATGAGAGTATCCTAGGACAAGACCATTTGTCTGAGTGTGGAGATGGGCTAAAGGAACAAGAGGATGTACATGGGGCTCTTAATACCAGTTCCCATGATGAGTGAGATAAGAGATGGATTGACAAGCAAGTGTGAGATTATTCATTTTTACCAAATATTATTATCTTTCCCATTAAAATAAGCATCCATTTTTTAAAATAATTTAAAATTTAAGAGATAAAGACTTTAAAAAACTGAAGCTGTAGTAACGATATAAGGTTAAGGTCATGTAGAAAAATACTGACGTGAAGCCATTTCACTTATGAGTGAGGGAAATGTTGTGACTTCAGAGTGGGTCACAGAGGAGGCTCCCAGCCCTGCAACGCTGCCCTGCGGGTGGGCCCTTGGCAAATGCACAGCATTCAGATTTGACAACCTTGGAGTGGAGCTCTCCATCCACTCACCTTCAGCTGGGGTCAGCACGAGGCCTCCTCTGTGAAGAAGAGTGTTGGTTTCCTCAGCAAGATGCAGAGCACTTGAAAGAGACAAAATTGATGGAGCCAGTTTTAGAGAGTTACATCAAGAAATGATGAGATCATATACTTCTGAAATCAAGTAGGATACTATGGGCCTTCCCTGCTATGTCCTTGCCCTGCCTTTGGTCTGTGGAAAACCTTTAGCCAAAGAGGAAGTTTAATCAGAGACACGAGAAAATGCAGAAGCAAAGAAAAGCAGTCGGACAGGACAAAACAATAGTTTAGTCATTAAGCACAGTTAAGGACATTCAGTTCCTTCTCTGGGCCTTAAGATAGTATTCTGAACCATGACTTGTGATCTGTCTTGTAGATACTGAAACCCCAGCAGGTGGAGGAAGTTAACCACATGATGGCCAGACTGTAGCCATGACATAAGCTGCCACAATTCTGAGAATTGGCCTCAAGGAAATGGAAACAAACTGGCCCTGGAACTGAAGGCTAATTGTACTTAAAACAATCACCACATATCAACTTCAAGAAGACTGTCGGAGCTGTGTCTGCATGAAGCCCCCTCTGTATATAAAAGCTCTTACCCACTGGTTGTCAGCCTTTGGACTGGAGTCTGCCCTTTCCCCCACCTCAGTTGCCAGCACCTGAAATAAAGTAAACTTACCTTTCCACAAAACTTGTCTTGTTATTGGCTTTTGAGGCGTGAGTAACCAGACCTCCACTTTTGGTTATACTTCCTACAGGGCAGCCTTGGAAAGGAGCCAGGACAGAACTTCAGGATGGCAAATGAAGGAGAGAAGGGCTCTTCAGTCTTCGTCCTTCAACAGTAACAACTGAAATGGACAGAGGACTGTCTTTTGCCAGACACCATCCTGAGAGCCTTAACATGTAACCATTTAACTCTCCAACAACTTGATGAAGCTGGTCCTATTATCACCTTTATTCTGCAAGTGAAGTAATTGGAAGACAGAAAAATTAATAGCTTATGGCCTTATGGCCTTATGGCAAGTCAGTGGTGGAGTGAAATTTAAGCCGAAACAGTTTGGATACTTATCTCTCAACAACTGTCTTCATATATCTCCTGGAATATGCCAAGTTCCTTGATACTCTCAAGTCTAAAGATTTCTCCTTTGTGTGGAAAATACTTTTTTCCTCATCCAATAATAGCATCTCCTTTCCTGATCTCTTTACTGCCTGACAACTGACACCTGTCATTTTCCACAGTATCTTAAGTGATACTTTCAAAATCTATATCAGCACATTATAGTATTGTCTCAAGGTTGACCAACTTGGACCTACAAAAAATGACAATTTCATATGTTTTGATGTAGTATCTACCTGTGTTTTATGAATATTATTTATGGATGTTTCTTTCCCATTAAGGAGGAACCCATCTCAGAGCCCAAACATTTTAATCACTGTTTCTTCAACAACTATCAGAATATATGCCAATACTGTATATTTACTTAATGATTACGAATATAAAAGTGATGATGCAGAGAAATTCTGAAGTGAAAAAGGCGAATGAGGTGATGAATAATAGATGATAAAGCAAAAAACTTTGAGGACATTAAATAGATGGTGCAGAAATCATAATTTAGCCACTTCTTAAGTACAGTTATCCATGCTGTTCATGAAATGTATCTTTCTATTGCACTATTAGTTAAGGCACGCTCACATCTGTTGATTAATTGATAGATTTCCTATTTCAGTTCCATAATATGTAATCATATTGAAGGATACAAGTCCAGCAGAAGCAGAAATTCTAAGTGGTTTGGAAAAATGTTACCATATGATTCAAGTAATTCTTTAAAAATGGAAGATAATATNACATCTGTTGATTAATTGATAGATTTCCTATTTCAGTTCCATAATATATAATCATATTGAAGGATACAAGTCCAGCAGAAGCAGAAATTCTAAGTGGTTTGGAAAAATGTTACCATATGATTCAAGTAATTCTTTAAAAATGGAAGATAATATGAGTCACTATTATGACTGATTGGAAAGTGCACTTAAGATCAAAGAGACGATAACTAATGGAAGCTTTCATCAGAACGCTTTCAGGATGAAGCCTGTACTCCAGAGCACTGTTCTTTCTCCACTGAATACACATGGGTTAGAAAAACAGACTTTAAAAATATGGGATGTGGCTAAACTAAGTAAAAATTTTAAAGGCAAATATAAATATAAGCCAGAACCAATAACTATAACCTATTTTATGAGGAAAGAAATGCACTTTTAAGATTTACTGAATATTAAGTGCAAAGCTATTGAATAGAAATATTCTAAGGGAAGAAATGAATCTTTAAGATATATACTAAGTACAAAGCTGTAAAGGACATAAAATAAAGATGATTGATATCATGGGCATAGGTGACAAATTGAGTTCTTGGGGCTGTGATTTGCAGATTCTATAGTTCATGAACAAATCGATGTGATCTACCACAGACTCTGGAAAAACCTGGCTTGTTATACACCTGAGATCAATACTATCTTCTGCTGCTTTCTTTTTTTAAATTCAAATACCATGATCACTTTTCTCCTTGCTACCTCAAAGTTTCTGTGAAGTTCATCCTTCATTTCTCTTAATTCAAAGCCACTCCTTCCTTCAGTGCCCTGGACTTACTAAGTTTCTGCCTTCATCTTTAAAATTTTAAAGCATTCTTTCTCCATTGATTTCTAAGCTGATGCATATGTCTGTTTCACTAATATTAAAGTCCATGAACCTGTTAGGGGCAGAAATTCTCAAAAGATTTGTCTTATGTCATTGGCTTAACTTTCTCACTACTTATTTGATCCTTTCTTGTTTTCATCTGGCTTATGTACTGCACCTTTTTTCTGCAAAGTTTCAGAAAAAAAGAACAGATAGTTGATGCAGAGGTCCCAGAGACCATAAGAAAGGGGAGCAAAACAAACAAACAAATAAAAAGGTAGAAGCAAGCCTTAGAAATGGGAAACACTGTCAAAATTTTGGGAAATTGCCTGGAGAACAACATGGAAAGAAGGGTTTAGTCAAGTCCTGTCCACCAAGGAGGGTTACAGTCAATCTGTGGTGACATCACATGGGGAAACAGTGCCTGGAAGAACCTGAACTTCATAGACTCATCAGAGGAAACACTGAAGAGTCAATGACTTGACTGAAAATTCACAAGCCACTTTCATGACCAACAAAGAGACATCATTGCTATAGTAACTGAAAGCATGGTATCTCCTACAATAATGTCTGTGGTGTGGCAGGGAGCTGTCTTTACTGTACAATTACAGATACCGTGGTTGTGGTGAGTGAAAGGAGAGTAGCAAAGAGAAGCATGAGGTCCATGAGCAATGTAGGTGAGAGACTCTGTGTGTTTAAGAAGCCTCCATGGGATTTCCCTGGTGGACCAGTAGTTAAGAGTCTGCTTGCCAATGCTGAGGACACAGGTTCAATCCCTGGTGTGAGAAGATCCCACACACCATGGAACAACTAAGCCCATGCCCATAACTACTGAGCCCACACTCTAGAGCCTGTGCTCCACAAGCGAAGCCACCACAGTGAGAAGGCAGAAAGCAGCCCCCACACACCACAATGAGAGAGAGCCCATATGCAGCAAGGACCCAGTGCAGCCAAAGATAGACAAATCATTGTTTAACTGATGCAGAAAGCCCATATGCCACGAGAAGGACCCAGTGAGGCCAAAAGTAAATAGATCATTGTTTAACTGATGGAGAAAAGCTAAAAATGCAGGTTAAATGTTGATATGTTTGTGACTAGCGCGCGCACACACACACACACATGCGCGCAAAGGGAAAGATTTTAAAAAGAAGAAGAAAGCCTCTATGGTTTGCTATTCTGAGGCTAAGAAATCAAATCCAAAAAAACTCTCTCTGCTAGTTTGCACCATAGTATCTAAAACCTTGTATGGCTTTTCTCTAGGACGCTGGATTTAACTGCCTTTCCACTCATTCCAGGCCAGGGTCCCAAGAGGTCTTTGTGGGCATTGGTCCCACAGAACATCAGAGTTAAGTCCTTGAAATATCTTGTCACACTCTGTTATTGACCACCACCCTCAAGACTCTCCAGGCAAAGGCTCGGTTGCACAATATAAGTAGCTATAACCTGGTAAGAAGGAGGACAGTTTCTTAGAGAAACACAGCTTCTTAGGACAGTGGGTCTTCTTAGAGTTACCCCAAGATAACTGCCACAAAACATAGGCAGACCTTGTAAGCTTATCAGTTCTGGGGAGATCCTGAGAGTCAGACATTAATTTTTTTTCACATATGTTACAAAAGCAGAATTTATGAAATCATTTTTGGTTAAGAAGTAGCTGTCTTATATATCCAGAAAAATAGAACATAAAGAGACAAAATCATAAATATTTCAAACAGGTAACCCCCGTAAATTTCCCCTCATCAGTTAATTCAGTGATTAGTTGCTGTCCTTCTGGATCTCGGGTTGCTAGTCACAACTGAAATTGAGTTCTGGATATGCTGACTCAGTCCAGTGCTATGGTCTGAGAGTTGTCTAAATGATGCCTACCAGAAGTCTGAACTCACAGTCTATTATCTGAATTGTCAACATCAGTTCAAGGTTTTAGGTTACCTAAAAATCTTGGAAATTATCCTTAAGCTGACTTACATTATCCTCAAGTTACCCTCAAGATGATCCTGACTTGAGAAAAGCTAGTCAGAATAATGATTTAATTAAAGTGAATAAAATCTAATTTTTTCTAATCATAAACATGTAAGAGTAAAGTTAGCCTAGTTGATCAGTAAATCTACATAAGTTTAGAAAAAGCAAACTCAAATAAAATAAAATATTAGCTTGTTTTATTCTTAAGTGATGAATCAGAAGAATAGCTTTATTTATTTATTTATTTATTTTAATTAAAGTGTTGGAGAAGACTCTTGAGAGTCCCTTGGACTGCAAGGAGATCCAACCAGTCCATTCTGAAGGAGATCAGGTCTGGGATTTCTTTGGAAGGAATGATGCTAAAGCTGAAACTCCTGTACTTTGGCCACCTCATATGAAGAGTTGACTCATTGGAAAAGACTCTGATGCTGGGAGGGATTGGGAGCAGGAGGAGAAGGGGACAACAGAGGATGAGATGGCTGGATGGCGTCACTGACTCAATGGACGTGAGTCTGAGTGAACTCTGGGAGTTGGTGATGGACAGGGAGGCCTGGCGTGCTGCGATTCATGGGGTCGCAAAGAGTGGGACACGAGTGAGCGACTGAACTGAACTGAACTAAAAATAATTAAATTGATCTTGTTTGCTACAGAGTTATCTTAATTATGTCACCCTGGTATCTTGAAACATTTTTAGTTTTTGTAAGAAAACACATTTTAGATTTATTTCAACCTTGGGCTGGAATAGGATGACCTTTGTGGGCTGGATTCATCCCTCAGGTCAACAGTTTGCCATGTCTGTCTGGTATAAATGAGTCCTCATTAATTAAAACTAGTGGTCTTGAAATTTCTTCCTCATCTACTACCAGAAAATTTAAAGTTACACCTAAATTTTTGTTATTATATTAAGGATGTAACTCTGTCATATTAATATTACCTTTTAAATAAAATTATTATTGTAATACATCCAATAGAATTAAAATGATATATCAAACCTGAAAGGGATAAATTAATCCTGACTAAATAAAGTGAGTTCTCTAAAGTTCATGGCACCATGCCCTAGGTTGTCCTAGATTACAACAGGGGTACATTTAGTTCTGCAGCTGCTTTTAATATGTTCTATAAAGAGCGAAGTTTTTAATTTGTGGAAATTAACATCAAAAATAAAATAAAGTATTGGAACAAAAGTAAACATAAGCTTTGCAACAGGTAATTAATGGCTGCCTTTTAAATGAAATCTTCGTGAAGTAAAATCCACGATATCCTGAATTTTAGGTTAATTTAAATTTAGTAAATACATGGTAGCAATAGGCACTCAGAGATAAACAAGAATATCAAAGATGAAAAAGCAGAGAAATGGTCTACTGGTGACAACAAGCACAAGTTTTACACCTAAAGAAAACAATGCACATGCATTATCCAAGATTGTCACACACACACACACAAAATCTCATCTCTGATTCTATACAAATAGCACACAAAAAATTAAACAGTAATTTGGTCCATCGGAAGTAAACATGGAACATCTCACTTGCTCTGCCTTGAAATCATTGTTGTTGTTCAGTTGCCAAGTCTTGTGCAACTTTTCATGACCCCATGGACTGCAGCATGCCCAGCTTCCTGGGCCCTCACAATCTCTTAGAATTTGCTCAAGTTCATGTTCATTGCATCGGTGATGCCATCCAACCATCTCATCCTCTGTCACCCTCTCCTCCTTCTCCCTTCAATCTTTCCCAGCATGAGGGTCTTTACCAGTGAGTCAGCTCTTCGCATCAGATGGCCAAAGTACTGGAGCTTCAGATGCAGCATCAGTCCTTCCAATGAGTATTCAGGGTTGATTTCCTTTAGGATTGACTGGTTTGATCTCCCTGCTGTTCAAGAGACTCTCAAGGTCTTCTCCAGCACCACAGTTGGAAAGCATCAATTCTTTGGCACTCTGCCTTCTTTATGGTCCAGCTCTCACAATCAGACATGGCTACTGGAAAGACCATAGCCTTGCCTATATGGACCTTTGTCAATTTTTGCTTTTTACCACATGTTCTAGGTTTGTCATAGCTTTCCTGCCAAGAAGCAATCGTCTTCTAACTTCATAGCTACAGTCAATCATGCAGAGTATCATTTCGTACTATAGACATAAGTGAATGAAAGACTTTACCTTCTTCTTAATGAGAAGACTGAAAATGCTGTTTGTAAATCTTGAATAGCCCATTTCTAAAATTCATAGATAAGGCATAACAACTTGTCAGGATGTTTGGTCTGGATAAAATGAAGTGCTGCCATCTTCAGTATTTTTTACTGTTGTTTGGTTTTGCTTTCCTGAGACTCTAAGCATCAATGCTTTGACAGTTACTGAGAGATAGGAGGAAAGGACTTGTCCATAAAATATCATCACTGCCACCACTCCAACCTATAATGTATCTTGAATTGAGAGTATATACACATAGGTTAAAATAACTTTCTAATTCCAGGCTTTAACTTTAACAAAGTTAAAAGTAAGGCAAGAAAAGGCAAAATGACTTATGGCTGGCTCATGGGAACTTCAGTAAAGGTGGCTTTGCCAGAATCAATATTTTGAAATATTTCTTTCACACTTTGAAAATCTCACAACCATAAGGAAAGTTTTGACCAAACTAGATAGCATATTCAAAAACAGAGACATTACTTTGTCAACAAAGGTCCGTCTAGTCAAGGCTATGGTTTTTCCAGTAGTCATGTATGGATGTGAGAGTTGGACTGTGAAGAAAGCTGAGTGCCGAAGAAATGATGCTTTTGAACTGTGGTGTTGGAGAAGACTCTTGAGAGTCCCTTGGAATGCAAGGAGATCCAAGCAGCCCATTCTAAAAGAGATCAGTCCTGGGTGTTCTTTGGAAGGAATGATGCTGAAGCTGAAACTCCAGTATTTTGGCCACCTGATGTGAAAAGTTGACTTAGTGGAAAAGACTCTGATGCTGGGAGGGATTGGGGGCAGGAGGAGAAGGGGACGACCAAGGATGAGATGGCTGGATGGCATCACCGACTCAATGGACGTGAGTTTGAGTGAACTCTGGGAGTTGATGATGGACAAGGAGGCGTGCCTTGCTGCAATTCATGGGGTCGCAGAGTCAGACACAACTGAGCAACTGAACTGAACTGAATGCATGATAACAGTAAGGATAGGTGAAAAAACAGATTCCTTCTGAAAAGTAGTCAATTATGAAAGAGAATACTGGAAAAAAATCACAGATGTATTCTCAAGCAGATCAATTTTAGGAACAAAAGATGGACTTAAGGATCTGGAAATAGATTTGTTCAAATCTTCCATGTTTACAAGTCACTTTCAAAGTCTTTAGGACCTACCTCCAACCTCTCCCAAGATACATCAAAGTTTGAAGATTGTAAACCTAATTTGCTAAAATTACTTTAATTATATCTGTTTAACTCTCTAAAGGGTGTTTAATAAGATAATCTCTTTAAATGGAATAGTAAAATGGAATATAACATAGATATAATTGTATGAAGATGCAATTGAAATTTTGTGTAAATTTACAGCCTATTTCTTAAATGTATCCAGAAATTCAAAGGACTGAGGAAAGCCAAAATAATCTTGAAAACAAAAAGTGGAGGAAATAAGACTTAAACTACTGAATATAAGATTTATGAAAAAACAATGATAATTAAGACAGTGTAGCATGGGCACAAGAATAAACAGAGTGATGGGACAGAAACACATCCATACATGTACACAGCTGCCTGATGTACAACCTGGTACAGAGAGGAAAAGGATCAGTTTTTCTGAAATGATGCTGTGCAATTGTGTCAATAAGGACAAACATTGTATCTTGACCCCTAACCTCTAACCGTATATAATACTCAATTCCACATGAATTGTAGATCTCTGATTGGATGGCATCACTGACTCAAAGGACATGAGGTTGAGCAAACTCTGGGAGATGGTGAAGGACAGGGAAGCCTGGCATGCTATAGTTCATGGGGTTTCAAACAGTCAGACACAGACATGATTGAGTGACTGAATAAATGAAAGATAAAAATATAAAATTTGCAGAAGAAAACATAAGAAAATATATTTAATAACCTTGGAGAAACTAAAGGCTTTTTAAACACAATACCTAGAGAGGAAACATGATGGTAAGTAGGATTGCATTGAAACGAATCTTTCTGTTTGTTAGAGGAATTCTTAAGGGAGTGAAATGGCAGTTCACAGAGTGAGAGCAGATATTTGAAATACATGTATCCAACAAATGTGTGTATTCACAATACATAAAGCACCCATAAAATCAAAATATAAAGGCAAAGAACCTCCATGCAAAACAACTGAATAGACAGTTTTGCATGGCCAATGATGCCCAATTGCATTAGCCATAAGGAGATACAAATTAAAACCACGACTCAATGCCATTTAAACAACAAACTCCATGACTAAAAAAGAAAAAAAGTAGAATCATGGACATAACAAACCGTTGATTACCACAGAGTGGGGCTGTTGGGGGAGGGATGGAGTGGGAGGCTGGGATTAAGAGATGCAAACTATTATATATAAAATGGAAAAGCAACAAGGTCCTACTGTATAGCACAGGGAATGACACACAATATCCTGTGATAACCCATAACGGAAAAGAATATAAAAATGTCTATATATGTATTACTGAATCACTTTGTTGTATAGCAGTATTAACACAAAATTGTAAATAAACTATACTTCAATAAAAAATTATAGATTAAAGCAGATGTTGACAAGAATGGGATGCAACCTGAACTTTCATATTCTGATATAAGTGTGTAAATTAGTATGATCACTATGGAGTGGGTTGCAAGACTTAGCAAATAAAAATTCCCCTTGTAGAGAAATACTTGGAAGTTTCTACTAAAGGTGGACATAGTATAACAAAGTGACAAAGCAATGACTCCTGATTTCAACAACCAATAAAAAGAAACCTCTGTGTTCATCATGATAGTGTATAATAAAATTCCTAGCACCACTATTTGTTATAGCTCCAAACTGAAAACAATGTTCATTGATCATTTAAATGGACATGCACATTGCAGTATATTCATGATCTGAAATACTATACAGGAGAGAAATTTAATGAACATTAAGGAAATGGCAACCTACTCTAGTACTCTTGCTTGGAAAATCCCATGGACAGAGGAGCCTGGTAGGCTACAGTCCATGGGGCCGCAAAGAGTCAGACACGACTGAACGACTTCACTTTCACTTTAAGCACAGGTAACCACATGGAAAATTCTGTAAATGTTGAAGCCAGATACAAAATAGTACATACTGTATCATTCCACGTATATAAAGTTTAAAAACAGGTAAAGGTAATCAATGGAGTTAGACATTAAAATAGTTATTTGGAGGATAAAGGAGGAAATAATCAATCCATGGGAAGGGGACAGAAAGCAGCTTTGGGACCACTATTATAATTGTTGATTCAGTATGAGTTAGAAGAGTGTTTCCACTTTGTGAAAACTCACTGAACTGTGCACTTCGTGTTTGGATGATATACATCAAAATGATTTGTTAGCTTTTAAACTAAAATTATATATGGAAGGACTTAAAAATACATGAAAATAATAGCATTTATATGAGGGTGGGTTGGTATAAACAGAGGGAAAATAGTCTAAAATTCTTGTATTCCCCAGAAACAGTAAACTGCCAATTAACCAAACCAATCTATTTCTAACAAATAAACTTGACTTGTACAGCTGATTGCGTTAGGTGACTTTTTGTGGTAATTAATATATATTATGTAGTCAGCATGAATCTGTCACCTAGAGAGTAAAAGCTATTTGTGTAAACAGTTCAGGGAAAGATGTTTAGGTGAAAAGAGAAAATAAAAATATGCCTTTTGGGGTTCCAGAAATAGATTACTACATATCACTGTAATTTCAGGACTACATTAAGAAGACAGTTAACTTAAGCCAAAGTTAATTTTCCCATCCTTGCTCTCAAGCCTTCTGTGTATAAACAAAACTTTAGAACCCCAGTGGTGCCCCAGGAACAGAGTAGCAGACTTGATTCTAAAGAGGCAAATCTATAAGGCTAAGGACAGAGAGACAAGAGATGAGTTTAGCAGCATCTAGGTGCTGTGGGAAGTTCTCATTAATATTTCTAAGACATGTGCGTTCTAAGTCACTTCAGTTATGTCCGACTCTTTGTGACCCTATGGACTGTAGGGAAAGATTGAGGGCAGGACAGGGGGAGAGAAGATGAGGTGGTTGGATGGCACTGTTTGCTCAATGAAAATGAGTTTGAGCAAACTCTGGGAGATAGTGAAGGACAGGGAAGCCTGGTGTGCTGAAGTCCATGGGGTCTCAAAGAGCTAGAAATGAATTAGTGACTGAACAATAGCATCATCTAGTAATGTTCTTTCAAACATGTGGCATAAATCATGTGATGCACACACGTGCATGAACATACAGGTCTGTATATGCGTGTGTCAGTTAATCTTCATCTACATGTGTGGGATACTTAGTCTGCTTTTGAAATATACTAATCTATTAATCCTCTTGGAGGAGAACATGGCAACCCACTCCAATATTCTTGCCTGGAGAATCCCATGGACAGAGGGGCCTGCAATCTATTAATCAGAATATTACTGGTAAAATAATTTTTCACTGGGAAACTATACTGTGTTCAATACATTTTATGCATGTCATTCTCCTTTTGAGGGTATGAGATATAAGAATCTGGAAAACTTGGCAGTCTGCCTTTTGGAGGAAAACACTCCAACTCCAGAGCTCTATGTGGTCCTGTGTCTTCCACTCCACAGAGCCCCTGGACCCAACTAAATTGTTGGCCACCTCTCCCTTGGGGATGTCAGCAGGTTCTTTACTTTACTGTTCAGTTCTCCTGACAGCATACCTTCTGATAGGGCAGCATTCATTCTTGATAGGAGGTGCCCCTGCCATGCTGAACGTTGATTTTGAGCTTTACCTCCACAAAGCCCAACTTAGAGCAGACATCTGTTCACAGTGCTTGTCAAAGTGCCTGAGAGTACAGTGGAGACTCAGCTAGCCTTGCAGCACCCTGCAAAACTGCCTTTCTGCCTTTGTCAAATTAACATGTGTGCATGATTGCTAAGTCTCTTCAGTTGTGTAAGACTCGGTGACCCTATGGACTGTAGCCCACCAGGCTCCTCTGTCCATGGGATTCTCCAGGCAAGAATACAGGGCTGGGTTGCCACGCCCTCCTCCAGGGGCTCTTCCCCACCCAGTGATGGAAGCTGCGGCTCCTGCAACTCCTGCATTACAGGTGGATTCTTTACTGCTGAGCCACTGAGGAAGCCCAAATTAACATGTATTAGCTGTATTTTGGACTTCCCTAGTGATTCAGCAGCAAAGAATTCGCCTGCCAACGCAGGAGACTTGAATTCGATCCCTGCTTGGGAAGATCCCTGGAGAAGGAAATGGTAACATTTTCTCCCCAGTTCCTTCAGTGAGAGTTGAAAGAAAGGGAAGTATGTTTTCTTATACTTTTTTTTCATCCAAATTTCCAAAGATTTCTCCAAACACATCGTCATCTCCTCTGCTGAATATCACTACCAACCATATCTTTCCACATAAATTCAGCAACATTGGGACCAACAGATGGGGGATTTAATAGCAGGTAGGGACTCTAATCACTGGTGGTCCCTTTCTGAGACTACACCTTCCTATGTTCCCAAATTCCCTTCCTACATTCCCAGACTGTCGCACATCACACAGAACCTCTCTGATGCGTGTGTGTCTTTACTCCTCAACGTGGTGGCCTGTGGTAAGCACAAAACCTCTAATCTTACCAACATTCTGTAGCCAAAGATAGTGGTAGTCACGAAGCCTGAACCTCCACAGGCCATCCTTATCGCCGCCACCTGGATATTGTCACCCTCACCTCGCTCTAATGCTCTACCTCAGGATTTGCAAACTTCTACTGTAAAAATCCAGAGAAATATTTTAGGCTTTGTAGACCATAAAGTGTGTGTCACAATTATGACAAATGTCAACAACTGATGTCAATTCTGCTGTGGTAGCTCCAAGGCAGCCACAGATAATATATAAATGAAGGAGCGTGGCTGTGTTACCATCAGATTTCATTCATGGACATTTGAATTTCATGATTTTCACAAAATGCTACTCTTAACATTTTTTTAACCATCTAAAAGTATAAAGCCATACATAGCTTTTTGCTTGTTTAGTTGCTAAGTCACGTCCTACTCTCTTGTGACCCTGTGGATTGTAGCTTGACAGGTTTCTCTGTCCACAGGATTTTTGAGTTTGGAGCTGCACAAAAATGGAAGGCAAATAGATTTTTCCTGCTGGTGTTTGCCACCTCCTGCCCTTTCCCATCTTTGGTCTTTGTTAGCTGAACCATAAGCCAGGGAGCAGATGTAGTCACAGCTGTCCCTGGAATGTCATCAAGCTTTCTTAATTGAGATGACATTCTTCTAGGCAAAACAATGAATAGAAGACCTGATTTAAACCAGTGACCAGGTGTTCATCCAAGTCAAAACTGCATATACACAAGCTTTAGGGGTCAAGATTAGTATCAGTCAGGATGATTCTCTGATTTCCATGGGCAGTTACACGATCTCCAGATATATTCAAAGGTGGCGAATATTTAATATGACACAATTGGATTTGATTCCATCTTGCATGACAAACTAGACATGAGATAGAAGTCTCATCTCCCATTTCTTTCTTCTGGACCTGCCAGCCACTGATTGATGCCCTGTGGGACAGAATCTTTACAGGAGAGATTAATGCCTTCTCCACCCTCCTACAAAAATATTTTTGATCATTTCTGAGATTCCACCCTGACCTTCTGTCATTATTACAGCTGTGTTTATGCATATTTGATTGGAAGCAAAGCATTCTGCATCCCACATTCAAGTTACAAGCCATAAAAACTGAAGCTCTTCCCTAGTATACACACTCAAATTAGGACAAGTAATTTTGTGCTGGTATTTCATCTGTTTCAATCTGTGTCTAAATCAATAGTAGTGAGATTATAACAGGCAGGAAGGCCAGGGTCTCCAAACGGAGAAAATAGGCTGAGAGTGTCAGACATTTTTTCTCTCTCTCTTAAGTGGCAGGAAGAAACAAACTAGTGTTGCATTTTTTTCCCCTTCTCTATATTTATGGCCCAGGATGACTCACCTGGTGCCAAGATTATCTCAAAATGCATCTTGTGGGTGAGGTCAGGTGCCATTCTCTGAGTTTTGAGACATTGCTTTAATTAGCAGACTGCTAATAGCTATATAACATCCAGCTAAAGACTAGCAGGGGGGTGGATACTCTTTCTGCCCCCTTCTTATGTCTATGTCAAAAGTTTTCTCTCTCTTTTATACTTTAATAAAACTTTATTACATAAAAGCTCTGAGCCATCAAGCCTCGTCTCTGGCCCTGGATTGAATTCTCCTCCAGAGGCCAAGAATCCCAGCATCTTTCGTGGTTCAGCAACAACCTTTCAGTAGGGTTTAAAAACTTTAAGGATAAAGACTTTTATTCAACAGCACCCCCTCCATGGATACATCTGATTGATGTTACTACATGGGAATGACCATATTTTAAGAGCTACAGTTATATATGCATACTACAAATAGATTTTTCTATGGTGAGACAAATGAGCTAAATTTGTTGTGTACCTGTATTTTCTAAATTCCTACAATAATCCTATACCAACTGTTTTTAATTTTACAAAATGACTTCTAAATCTTAGGAAATAAATAGAGCAGTTATAATCAATTTTCAAAAGAAGAAACCAGAACCAGCTCAGAGAAAAAGTGCAGACAGTATTACTACTGTCCTGAGCAGGCCCCCATTTCTCTGATTCCCAGGTTAGTGATTTTTGGTTTCTATGATACCTTCCAGAACAAATTAGGTTATGTGTCCAATGAACTTAATGATGACACTTAATGAAGGCAATGAAACTAAGGAATTACCTGACAAAAAGTCATTTTAAATTTAATTTTGAACTTTGGGTCTGGCTTTGATTTACCTGACTAGTACTTCATTCTTACATTCCAACCATATACTCTATTTACTCACAGCAAAAAGTGAGGGGTGTGCTTCAGTCCACACATTGTTTTCCAGTGATTTGTCTCCAGCTGGGACATTTTCCTCTATTGAGGGAACATGCCTCTTTCTGTTTCTGGTTTAGATAGAAGTTTTGTTTGCTTGTTTGTTTTTTTATCAGACAGAAACCAAGTCACACGTACATGACACAAACTGAATAAAGTTATTGGTTTTTAAATACTTTATTACATTAACTCTAGTTTCCTGAGTAGATGAATATAATCAAGTTGGCAAATTTGTCACTGAGAAAATGAAACGTTTCTGAAACCTCACAAAACATTGTAGTGTGTAAACCAGAAGTAGTCACGCTTTCATCTCTTCACAGAACAGTAACTGAAGCAAATGCTGCCGTCCTGTCTCTAAACTGCAAAGGAGAGAAGACAAACTTTGAAGTGAATTTCCAGGCAACTGTAGTCAAAATTATCCAGGAAGCTGCAGGTGGGATGGCATTACATGAAACTTCATACTTGCCTCAAAACCTAGGCTACTGAAGTCTACAATGAAATTCACATTTTCTTCACAAGTAAATTACATTTAGGAAACTTACCTCTACATTAATTCCCAAATTAGTCAATTATTTGTAGTCTTATCAGCAAACTTCATATTAGGTTGTTGCGTTCTGTTACTTAAACTACTTATGATTCAACACTGAGTGACATTTGTATGTATATACAATCACAGTTTACAAGTAGTTGACTGAATTTCTGAATTAGGAATGAAAGAAGCTCTTAAATGGCTTTGTTTAAATAATACACAAAAAGGTCCAACAAAGTTTTAAAACCAACACAGAGACTGACATGTTAAAAAATCAGCTATTTTAGTGCATTAAAGTATATCTCACAGCTGCTATGATGTGTCTAGCACTGACACCAAACATACTCAGTAATTCACTAGGTTTCCTATTTCTTTCAGACACTCCTGACACCGACAGCTGATGAACATGGATGTCAGGCTCCCCAGACACTGCTGCACACACGGCTTCGCCAATGCCACCTTCTCGATAATGATCTTCCACTGTGACAACCCGGCCATCAGTAGCTTTTGCACAGGAGATGATGGTGGCAGCATCCAGGGGTTTAATGGTAAATGGATCAATAACACAGATGGAAATATCTTGCTGAGAAAGAGCGTCAGCAGCTACTAAGGCTTCATGCAGAGTAACTCCAGCTCCAATTACTGTGACTTTGTCATTATTACTGTGGCGGATGACCTTGGCCATTCCAATCTCAAAATTTTCTTGTGGGGTATAAATAACTGCAGTTTCTGATCGGCTGGTCCGAATGAAGCACATTCCTTTGGTATTGGCAGCCAGATAAACAGCATGCTCTGTCGAGACAGCATCACTTGGGAGGAAAACAGTGCAATTGGGAATGCTCCGGAACATGGCTAGATCTTCCAAGGCCATCTGGGAAGGGTCATCTTCACCAACAAACACCCCACAGTGAGAACCAATAAGATTTATATTAGTTTGAGATATGGCTCCCATCCGGATCTGATCAAATGCTCTAGTCAAAAAGGCAGCTAAAGTAGTAACAAATGTAATGGTTCGATCACGTGTGGCGCAGCCCAGTGCCACGCTCACCATGTTTTGTTCTGCAGCAAATCACTCAATAAAACGCTCAGGATGTTCTTTCTTGAATATTTCAAAAAAGGCGGAGTTCTTTGGGTCACCATCCAGGACAACAACTCTTTCATTTGCAAGGCCCAGTTTAGCCAGAGCCAAACCATATGCTTTCTGAGTAGCTACCTTGTCACCAACTTTATAATCAGGCAAACAGGTCATTTTTATATTTGTGATGCTGACTAGAGGTGAGCCTTCAACAGGAGGTTTTGGTAGGAGATTCCTGTTGGTCTGTATCTGACTCTCAATTAGTCTAATGATTTCATCTGCTCTTTCTTTTGGCAGTGGCTTTCCATGCCAATTTTCTGCATCCTCAACATTTGGAATACCCCGGCCCTTGAAGGTCTTTGCAATTATGGCAGTGGGCTTGTTCTTCCCTTGAGCAGCTTGAGAAAAGGCCTGGCACAACGCCTCCACATCATGGCCGTCTACTAAGTAAGTATTCCACCCAAAGGCCTCGCAGCGATTCCGATAGATGTCTGTGCAGTGCTTCAGGGGTGCAATGCCACTTTGCCCCAAGCGGTTCACATCGAACACTGCCACGAGATTGTCCAAACAGTAGTGGGAAGCAAAGGCCAAAGCTTCCCAGACGGAGCCTTCTGAGGACTCACCGTCGCCCAGGAGGCAGAATACCCGGTAGCTGGCTTTGTCCAAATACTTGCCAGTATAAGCCATTCCACACGCAGCCCCCAATCCTTGCCCGAGCGATCCTGTCGCCACATCCACAAACGACAGCCTGGGGGTTGGGTGTCCCTCGAGGTCGCAATGAATTTTCCTCAAGTTCAGCAGGTCGGGTTCACTGATGCCGCCCGCCTCCACCCAGGCAGCATAGAGCAGTGGAGCGGCATGACCTTTGGAAAGGACGAATCTGTCGTTGTCGGGGTGCGCGGGCTCAGTCTGTCTGTACCTCATCGTGTGGAAGAAAAGCACCGACACGATCTCTGCCGCGCTACAGCACGACGTAGGGTGGCCAGAGCCAGAGGCACATGTAGCCCTGATGGAATGGACGCGCAGGCGGTTGGCCAAGTCCTGCAGCACTTGCACTGTGGTCACGTCCAGGGTCACGCTGTCCGCCATGTCGGTGCCTTCCCAGGTTCCTGTGCGGGGCAGATGGGGCTGTGCCACGGCGGTTCCGTCACGTGATGGCGTGCCTGGCCTTGCCTCGGGGGAAATGAGCTCTGGAGGTTCCGTCAGTTAATCGTGACCCCAGCAGCCTCAGCCGCTGCCCCTGTAAACAGCAGTGCAGCTTCATCTTGTGATAGGAAGTCCTGGCCCCACCGCCAGAGGGAGCCTGCTTACCACCTGGGCCTAGGTCCTCGCCCGGCTCGGCAGGCTCCTTCCAGTGAATGGGTTTTAATACTTAGTCATTTACATGCTTAACATTATTAAAAATAATTAAACTTCTTTATACTTTTCCTCATTATAAACTCAAAAGGGCTTTCTTTTATCCCTGCATTATGGGATGCTGTTCGTTGAGGTCCTGCTGCTTTTTCCTGCTTTGGGGCTGCCTGAGACATCCGCAGGTTCTGTGCCTGGGTGGCTCAGTTGCAAAGTCCAGTCAGACTCCACATTCCTGAGGACTGTAATTCTCCAGGCTCCTCTGTTGATAGAATTTTTTCCAGGCAAGAATACTGGAGTATGTTGCCATTTCCTCCTTCAAGGACTTCTTCCCTGACCCAGGTATAGAACCCAAGTGTCCTACATCTCCTGCATGGGGAAATGAATTCTTTACCATTGAGCCGCCTGGGAAGCCCATGCAGTGTTCTGTAGCCCAGCATTAATGGAAATGATCCAGAATTACTGTCAGTCTACTGGATATGGCAACACCATGTCAATGAGACTTTCCAGAACAGCTGTAAATTCTTTTTATTTATTTTTAATTGGATGATAATTGCTCTTCAGCTTTGTATTGGTGAAAATTGACTCTGACTCGCAGATAGAAATAACGATAATTTGACCAAAATTGTCACAAGGATCAAATTTAGAACCACTGAATGGTAGGGTGCCTAGAAGTGCAATTTCCCCCACATATCCTAAAATACAGTCACTAATAATACTTTTTAAATATAATTAACTTACTTGCTTTAGTTATATAACTAAACTTGTGCCACTGAGTGCTTCTACCAGGCCAAGGTTGTATATAGCATGTTATCTAAAAACACAAAAACACAATAACAGTATTATATTTCTTCCATGTTGTGGTATTAAACAGCTTAATTCTTGAGTCATAATACTTGGTTTTAACTTCACATTAAATTCATCACACTGAAAACAAAACAGACTTATCTCCTGGACTCCACCTCAAGAGAAGCTAAATTCTAATCTATGGGACTAGAGTTTGGGACTCTATAGTTTCAATGCACCTGTTAATTCTCTGGGAGGAAAATAAAGCAAATTTAGTGTTGCCAAGAGATCTCTCCAAAATGGAGCTGGGAGGCTACTGAGGAAGTGATTCTTGATGGACTCTGAACTTCTGACCTCTTACTGTCTTAACTCAGGCATCCAGAACTCTGCCCTATGCTTCAGAAATTTAAGGTGCTTGTTGGACCCTTACCCTAAATAACTCTGACAGCATATCCATTAAGAACAAATATCTCCTTCCTGCACAAGGATCAGTGATAATTCTTTCCAGAGAGCTTTAACAAACTTGTGACTTTTGTCTTTATAAGTCCCTGGCTCTTTCTCTTCCTTGAAAACTCTTTCAGTTTCACCCTGATTTGTGCTTCCAGAATGGCAATTCCTAAGACACCAAATAAAGCTCTTTGTTCTTGGCAGCACTGATACGGATTATTGTTTGACTAATTGCCTACTGTTTAGTCAAAGTTAAGAACCAATAATCTGTAGATAGGCTGAGTTCAGTAGTTTTCAACATTGGTTGTACTTTAGAGTTATCTGAGGAGTTAAACAAACAAATCTTGTGTCCAGGCTGCACTCCAAAGCAGCCAAATCAGAATTTCTGGGTAAAGGATCTAAGCACCAGTAACTTTTAAAACTCCCAAGATAATTTCAATGTTCAGCTGAGTTGTAAACAACTAAGGGAGTCTTACTGTTCTTTATATGTCTCTTACATTATATCTCAGATAAATTTTACATATTACTTGCAACTTATCATTTTTTTTTTAAGCATATGTATTAGAATAAACCATAATGGTATGATATGGACAACATTTTAAGACTTGCTGGAAAAATGCTGGGATCAGAAAAATCCTTAGAAGTTCATCTTGTATTAATTTGCATTCCTTTTACAAATTAATACTGACATCTTTTTACACTACTAAAGGAAGACAAAATAAAAACATACCAAACTAGATGTAAGATGGAAGTTAGGGGAAAAAAAAAAAAGAAAAACACTCTATATCAAAACAGCAAACTACTAGGGGCTGACAGGAACACAGTTAACATAAATGTAGGCAGTTCACTATTATTTTGGCTAAAGAGAGCTCTAATTAACCCTAAAAATTGGAAGCTAAATGTGACAGTGTAAAAATGGTCTATGAGGTAGTGCTTACTTGAAAAAAAAAAAAGGGAGAAATAAAATCTACTTAACATTTCCTTTAAATTTCCCAAATTCTTCCATTTGTTTAAAGTATTGCACAATTATCTCCCAAATTATTAAACAGAAAGCTCTTACCCTTAATGTTAGTAAAGGTCAATTTTGTTAAGAAAATAATGTAGTCTTGGTGATTTAATGCCTTAGATAATAAGTGTGAATTTCCCTCTGTTGCTTTGTGAGACAGTGTGGAATTTTTTTCTTTGACTACATAGAAAAGAATGCTTTGTAAATTATCTGTAAAATATTTTTAAGTGTTCTGAGATTTTTTTAAAGGGAATAAATGGAAATTTAAATATTATAAAAATTATGAATACTTCTTGTAGGCATTCTAGTCTTTTAAAACATATTTTCGAATAATGCAGTTGAAAGTAACCATATAAGTGGGCTTCCCTGGTGGTCCAGTTATTAAGAGTCTGCCTAGCAATGCAGGAAATATGGGTTCGATCCTTGGTCTGAGAAGGAAGATCCCACGTGCCACCTGAAAACTAAGCCAGGCCGTCACAACTACTGAGCCCACGCCATAGAGCCTGAGAGCCACAACTAATGAAAGCCCTGTGTACAGCAACAGAGATCTAATGCAGCCAAAAATACATACATAAATAAATTATAAAATAAAGAATAAAGCTTCCTTTTTAAAAAAATAGAAAGAAAATAACCATATAAATATAACATATACGTAACTTGATAATACAAGTCATCCAATGTGGCTGTGAACACAACTTACTCAAATAAAATCAAAGACGTGCTACCACATTCTGTTTTCTCCACTTAGAAGAGACGATTACTGACAAAAGGCCAGCCCCCATTAGAAGTCATTTTGGAAGACAGTCAAAAGCTTTCTGCAAATGGGAAGAAATTATTCATTTATTAACCTTGGTTTATAAAGTAGGGATTGGAAAATTCAAGTACCTACTGGATTAGGGAGTTAAATGAGTAAACATATGTAGGATATGATGTAAGAGGGTTAGAGGAGCCTCTGACAGGTTGGAGAATATAAGCCCACCTAAACGCATGCAAAATTGGAAGATTTGTGAACATTTTGTTGGGGGAATAAAGCATTTCCCCAGGCTGCCAGTTTTTCCCCCTGATTTATTTGTTTTTACCCCTGATTTTACCCCTGATTTATTTTTTACCTGTTTAAATTTTTCACTTTAATTTTTTTCTTCATAGTAAGAAAAAAATATTGTAATATGTACTTGAGATGAAAATAAAACACGGCAGGAACACTAATACATATAGTTATGGAAGGAAAAATGTCAATAGCAGGAATTAGTAAGTGCAATTTCTGAGGAAACAAAAGACACCTCCTGATTACTCAGGAGGTCTACATCAATTTGTGAAAATGTACACTTCCACTATCTGAGAGTGAGTTACCTTTAGACTGAGAAAACTGAAGTTTCACTGATATTTTATCTCAACTGTTGAATTTTGTTAAAATGGAATGTTGTCAAAAAAAGACACAGATGATGAATTCATCCTTTTTCTTACTTTGTTTAAATTTGGCTAGTTTAGTGGGCTGAGTATGGAGCTAGTGAGAGTAAGATTCTTGTGTAGGGCAGTAAGTTTCCTGCACGGGGATAAAGGTATTCTACTTTCTTGAATTACTGCTTTGAAATTTATGGCAGATGCTATTACTGACAGTCCTACTTTTTCCATAAAGTTTTAATTTTGGTGAGGGGAGGGTTAGAGGGTTGGAGAGTAGCATACTGAGAAAGTTAGGCCTACTTCTTAAAGTGCTTCTCAGATGAATAAGTCCTGGAAATGTAATTTACAGCCTAGTGACTACAGTTCAAAACACTGTATTAAATATTTGAAAGTTGTTATGAAAGTAGATTTTAAAAGGTCTCACCACACATATATACAAATTATAATTATGTGCAGTATGGATATGTTAACTAACCTTATTGTGGTAATTATTTTTTTTAATATAAATAGGTATCAAATCATCACATTTTATGCCTTAAAATTACACAATATGTTAATTATATCTCAATAAGCTGGGAAGACAATAAACTGCTTCTATTTCAGTCAGTTATTTCTAAGTTTGCCTCTATTGTCTGTTTCTCATTGGACAAGGAGTTACACAGTTCTGCTTTTTGAAATAGTAATTAAAATATTAAATGATGGACATTGTTTAGGGGTGCTATATTTTATTTTGTTAATTTCTTGTAAACAGTACTGGACTTCATTCGAGCAGACAGCTTGGTGCTTCAAAATTGTTTAAGTTTGTGAAGACGGGTATAAAGTATGCTTCACTCTGGTATTATTGCAAAAGCATATTTTCCCTGGGGTCTCCACTGAAGCTCCCAAGTGTTCAACAAGGACTCTCCCCTCTGGTCGAATCCCCAAGATTCAGTTGTGCCAGTGAGCTCGATGTGAACTCTGGGGATATACTGGCCCCAAGTTGTCCTTTCCTGGCCTAGTAGAGGCCCTCACAATTTTGCAGTGCTCTGTGTAAGACAGCCGCCTCCTGTTTGCAAAGTCCCTCCAGGAAGGAAACCATGAAGATGGTGTGGCTTACCTTGTTTATTTTTCTTCTTTAAGGATTACAGTTCCACGCTGCTTGTTTTCCATCATTTGAACACTGTTGCTCTGTATAGTTATGTTTATGTTTATGGCTGTTTATGTTTATGGTGTTACTGTTTATGGCTAGGGGGTAAAGCTCATTCTAATTATTCTATCATAGCCTTAGAACCAGACCCCACAAGACTCTGGAGTTCAAAATTTCTAACTACATCAATTATTGTTAACTTTTTTGGTGTCATTTAAAATATGTCCCCTAAAGTACAGTCTGTATGCTAAGTTACTTCAGTCAAGTCTGACTCTTTGGGACCCTATGAACTGTAGCCCACCAGGCTGCTCTGTCCATGGGATTCTCCAGACAAGAATGCTGGAGTGGGCTGCCATTTCCTTCTCTAGGGGATCTTCCCAATCCAGGGATTGAACCCACATCTCTTACATCTCCTGCACTGGCAGGCAGGTTCTTTATCACTAGTGCCACTGAGTCATTTTGCTGTACAGCAGAAATTAACATGACATTGTAAATCAACTATATTTCAGGGAAAAATAATACAAAACAATTTAATTGGAGATTTTGACACATCTTTGTAGAGAACTTAAAAATAAATCTGCTTTATGTATTTTTAAAAATCCCATTGTTGTGGTTAGTTGAATTTTCTAGAGAGATTTAATACTGCTCTGTAAAATGCAAAAACCTTTTGCTTGTGAATGATCTTAAATTAACCCCTCTGAAACATACCAAATATCTACTTTTCTTTTTAGAAAGGGGACGTGAAGTCATAATCCTTTATTATTTTTGATGAATAGTGGCTATTACATCCTATTGAAATTCAATAAGAAAATCCAAATAATTATCTAAAATGATGCTTAAGGGAGGTTATTCCAATATCTTCAGAATAATATTCAGGATAAATATTCGACATTTTTTATTACTGTACTGTAGTATAACTTTCAGGTTTTATGTCCATGGTAACAAATGACCCCCTACAAGAAGAAAACTGGAAGTGGCCCAAGCAAGGTTTAAGTTCATTTCTCCTTCATGTAAAAATTCAAAAGATGGTGGAAGGTCCAGACTTGTCAGACAGTTCTGTTCAACAGGGTCTCTCCAGGGTGAAAGTTCTTTCTGTCTTGTTGCCCACTCGTTCCTCAAGTGTTGCCTCATCTGCAAAGCTGAAGCCAGAAAGTATCTTGTCCTCTTTTTACTCCCACATGAAAGAACAAAAAGGATGGAAGGGAGGTAGGAAATTCATTTTTCAGGAAGTATCCCATAAATTGTAAAACTTATGTCTCATATTCCATTGGTAAGAACTTACTTGCCTAATCACACCCAATATTATGGGAGTATTAAATTATCATGTAGGGGTTTATGCTTATAATTATCTGGTTGGTGCAAAACTAATTGCAGTTTCAGACCATGAGTTTTAAATCATTGTAACTAGGCTCAAACACATCTTTATTCATCAAAATAGGAACCATTATGATCAACACAGTTTTGCCAATGAGGAATAAGTTTGTTTATTCCTGTAGCATAAAAATCATGCTTCAGGATTTGATGAACTGTGGAATGCATTCTGTGCATCCTGCTGGTTGTGGAAGTGTTTTCCCTGCAAAAAATTGTTGAGATACTTGAAGAAGTGGTACTCAGTTGGAGAGAGGTCAGGTGAATATGGCAGATGAGGCAAAACTTCACAGGCCAATTCGTTCAACTTTTGAAGTGTTGGTTATGCAAAGCATTATCGTAGAAAAGAATTGGGTCCTTTCTGTTGACCAATGCCAGCTGCATGCATTGTGGTTTTTGGTGAATCTCACTGATATGCTGAACATTCTCAGATGTAACGGCTTCACCAGGACTCAGAAAGTTGTAGTGGATCAGACACCAGCAAACACTGATCATGACTTTTTTTGGTGGAAGTTTGGCTTTGGAAAGTGCTTTGTAGTTTCTTGGTCCGACCACTGAGCCAGTCATCGCCAGTTGTTGTATAAAATCCACTCTTTGTCACAGGTCACAATCAGATCAAGAATGATTTGCTGTTTTTGATTTCCAGTCAGCTCATGAAGCACCCAGTTATTGAGCTTTTTCACCTTTCCAATTTACTTCAAATGCCAAACGACCATAAGATGGTTGATACTGAGCTCTGCAGCAACTTCCTGTGTAGTTGTAAGAAGACCAGTTTTGATGATTGTTCTCAGTTGGTTGTCGACGTCATATGGACAGTCACTACATTCCTCATCTCAAGGCACTCATCTTTGCAAAACTTCTTGAACCAGCACTGCACTGTATGTTTATTAGTTTCTGGACCAAAAGAGTTTTTGATGTTGTGAGTTGTCTCTGCTGTTTTACGACACATTTTGAACTCAAATAAGAAAACTGCTTGAATTTGCTTTCTAACATTATTTCTATAGTCCAAATATTAAATATAATCAGCAAGTAATGTCATTAGCAAAAAAAAAAAAAAAAAGAAACAAACATAAAGTGAGAGGTGTGCATTATACTTTCTTAAGAATGTATGATAATATCAAATGGCAAATTTAAGCAATATGAAAATCACAATTATGTTTGCACCAACCTAATACTAAAACAAAAGTAAAACTCAATCAGCTCAGTTCAGTCACTCAGTCGTGTCCGACTCTTTGCGACCCCATGAATCGCAGCACACCAGGCCTCCATGTCCATCACCAACTCCTGGAGTTCACCCAAACTTAAGTCCATCAAGTCAGCGGTGCAATCCAGCCATCTTATCCTCTGTCATCCCCTTTTCCTCCTGCCCCCAATCCCTCCCAGCATCAGAGACTTTTCCAGTGAGACAACTCTTTGCATGAGGTGGCCAAAGAACTCAAGTTTCAGCTTTAGCATCATTCCTTCCAAAGAACACCCAGGGCTGATCTCCTTTAGAATGGACTGGTTGGCTCTCCTTGCAGTCCAAGGGACTCTCAAGAGTCTTCTCCAACACCACAGTTCAAAAGCATAAATTCTTCAGTGCTCAGCTTTCTTCATGGTCCAACTCTCACATCCATACATGACTACTGGAAAAACCATAGCCTTGACTAGATGGACCTTTGTTGGCAAGATAATGTCTCTGCCTATCAATATGCTATCTAGGTTGGTCATAACTTTTCTTCCAAGGAGTAAGCGTCTTTTAATTTCATGGCTGCAATCACCATCTACAGTGATTTTGGAGCACCAAAATATAAAGTCTGATACTGTTTCCACTGTTTCCCCATCTATTTCCCATGAAGTGATGGGACCAGATGCCATGGTCTTCGTTTTCTGAATGTTGAGCTTTAAGCCAACTTTTTCACTCTCCTCTTTCACTTTCATCAAGAGGCTTTTTAACTCCTCTTCGCTTTCTGCCATAGGGTGGTGTCATCTGCATATCTGAGGTTATTGATATTTCTCCCGGCAATCTTGATTCCAGCTTATGCTTCTTCCAGCCCAGTGTTTCTCATGATGTACTCTGCATATAAATTAAATAAGCAGGGTGACAGTAT
>SJYQ01097042.1:184851-198610 GCA_006410935.1 Redunca redunca
TTTTTCTGGAACTCTCTTGCTTTTTCCATGATCCAGCGGATGTTGGCAATTTGATCTCTGGTTCCCCTGCCTTTTCTAAAACCAGCTTGAACATCGGGAAGTTCATGGTTCACATATTGCTAAGCCTGGCTTGGAGAATTTTGAGCATTACTTTACTAGCATGTGAGATGAGTGCAATTGTGCGGTAAAGTTTGAGCATTCTTTGGTATTGCCTTTCTTTGGGATTGGAATGAAAACTGACCTTTTCCAGTCCTGTGGCCACTGCTGAGTTTTCCAAATTTGTTGGCATATTGAGTGCAGCACTTTGACAGCATCATCTTTCAGGATTTGAAATAGCTCAGTTGGAATTCCATCACCTCCACTAGCTTTGTTCATAGTGATGCTTTCTGAGGCCCACTTGACTTCACATTCCAGGATGTCTTGCTCTAGGTGAGTGATCATACCATTGTGATTATCTTGGTCATGAAGATCTTTTTTGTACAGTTCTTCTGTGTATTCTTGCCACCTCTACTTAATATCTCTGCTTCTTTTAGGTCCATACCATTTCTGTCCTTTATTGAGCCCGTCTTTGCATGAAATGTTCCCCTGGTATCTCTAATTTTCTTGAAGAGATCTCTAGTCTTTCCCATTCTGTTGTTTTCCTCTATTTTTTTGCATTGATCATTGAGGAAGGCTTTCTCATCTCTTCTTGATATTCTTTGGAACTCTGCATTCAGATGCTTGTATCTTTCCTTTTCTCCTTTGCTTTTCTCTTCTCTTCTTTTCACAGCTATTTGTAAGGCCTCCCCAGACAGCCATTTTGCTGTTTCGCATTTCTTTTCCATCGGGATGGTCTTGATCCCTGTCTCCTGTACAATGTCACAAACCTTAGTCTATAGTTCATCCGGCAGTCTATTAGATCTAGTCCCTTAAATCTATTTCTCACTTCCACTGTATAATCATAAGGGATTTGATTTAGGTCATACCTGAATGATCTAGTGGTTTTCCCTACTTTCTTCAATTTAAAATCAATACTGGTAATATAATTCATAATCTCCACCACACATTAATATTTAACTTTTGATTATGTATACAGTCTTGTAACACCTTTTACATATCTTGTTTTCAAGTTCCAAACAGTTAACCTTCAGAGCAATGTTTTCTATGCTTAAGAATCAAAGCAGATTTTTTTCATTAATCAATAATTGATTCATTTCTTTATTGCATGCTTGATAGATTCAAAGCTAATATAGATGCTAATACTAAGCTAGTGCTCTACTGATGAATCAAAGTTAGTTCTTCCCCTCCAGATACTGGACTTCAATTTGGTAGGGAAAACACACACGATTACAGCAAATGCCCCTTAGTGCCAAGTGTGGTACCAGGGCAGAGAAACAAATACTCTTAGCTATTTAACAGTAACTATGGAATGCAAGAGGTCATTTCTGACCTAGGTTTTGTAGAATGGGTATGGTTTTCATCAGTGTAATATGACAGGAAGTCAAGAGGAAAGTTACAAAAGTAGAAAAAGAGAATTTCTAACCTGACAGGAAAACAAAGATTCATGCTGAGAACAGTGAGGGAAAGGAGGAAGTCAGACTTTGAAAAGGCCTTGAAATAAAGCCAAATGGGTTATTTTTTAGTTTTGCTTTGTTCTATCACTTTTGGGTTGGGGTGAAGTGCAACACAAGGTTTTAATCATCCGAACATCTTGATCATGGCAATGTTTGGGGAAAATTGTTTTGATAAAATACAGTTCAATCATTCAGTCATGTCTGACTCTTTGTGACCACATGGAATGCAGCATGGCAGGCTTCCCTGATCATCACCAACACCGGGAGCTTGCTCAAACTCATGTCCATCGAGATTCAGTGATGCCATCAAACCATCTTATACTCTGTTGTGCCCTTCTCCTCCTGTCTTCAAAATTTCCCAGCATCAGAATCTTTACCAGTGAGTTCTTTGCATCAAGTGGCCAAAGTATTGGAGCTTCAGCTTCAGCATCAGTCCTTCCAATGAATATTCAGGACTGATTTCCTTTAGGACTGATTGATTTGATCTCCTTGCAGTCCAAGGGACTCTCAAGAGTCTTCTCCAACACCACAATTCAAAAGCATCAATTCTTTGCTACTCAGCTTTTTTTATGGTCCAACTCTGACATCCATACATGACTACTGGAAAAACCATAGCTTTGACTAGACAGACTTTTGTTGGCAAAGTAATGTCTCTGCTTTTTAATATGCTATCTAGGTTGGTCATAGCTTTCCTTCCAAGGAGCAAGCATCTTTTAATTACATAGCTGCAGTCACCATCTGCAGCGATTTCAGAGCCCGAGAAAATAAACTTTATCACTGTTTCCATTGTTTCCTCATCTATTTGCCATGACGTGATGGGACCAGATTGCCATGATCTTAGTTTTTTCAATATTGATTTTTAAGCCAACTTTTTCACTCTTCTCTTTCACTTTCATCAAGAGTCTCTTTAATTCACTTTCTGCTATGAGTGGTGTTATCTGCATATCTGAGGTTATTGATATTTCTCCCTGAAGTCTTGATTCCAGCTTGTGCTCATCCAGTCCGACATTTCACATGATGTACTCTGCATAGAAGTTAAATAAGCAGGGTGACAATATACAGCCTTGACGTACTCCTTTCCCACTTTGGAACCAGTTGTTATTCCATGTCTGGTTCTAACTGTTGCTTCCTGTCCTGCATACAGATTTCTCAGGAGGCAGGTAAGGTGGTCTGGTATTCCCATCTCTTTCAGAATTTTCCAGTTTGCTGTGATCCACACAGTTGAAGGCTTTAGCGTAGTCAATGAAGCTGAAGTAGATTTTTTTTTTTAATTCTCTTGATTTTTCTATGATAACAACCGTGAAGCAATTTGATCTCTGGTTACTCTGTCTTTTCTAAATCCAGCTTGAACATCTGATAGTTCTTGGTTCATGTACTGTTGAAGTATAGCTTGGAGAATTCTGAGCATTACTTTACTAGCATGTGAGATGAGTGCAATTGTGCGGTAAAGTTTGAGCATTCTTTGACATTGCCTTTCTTTGGTATTGGAATGAAAACTGACCTTTTCCAGTCCTGTGGCCACTGTTGAGTTTTCCAAATGTGCTGGCATATTGAGTGCAGCACTTTCACAGCATCATCCTCTAGGATTTGAAATAGCTCCACTGGAATTTCATCACCTCCACTACCTTTGTTCGTAGTGATGTTTTCTAAGGCCCACTTGACTTCACATTCCAGGATGTCTGGCTCTAGATGAGTGATCACACCATCGTGATTATCTGGGTCATGAAGATCTTTTTTGTATAGTTCTTCTGTGTATTCTTGCCATCTCTTCTTAATATCTTCTGCTTCTGTTAGGTCCATACCATTTGTGTCCTTTATCGAGCCCATCTTTGCATGAAATGTTCCCTTGGTGTCTCTAATTTTCTTGAAGAGATCTCTAGTCTTCCCCATTCTGTTCTTTTCCTCTATTTCTTTGCACTGATCTCTGAAGAAGGCTTTCTTATCTCTTCTTGCTATTCTTTGGAACTCTGCATTCAGATGCTTGTATCTTTCCTTTTCTCCTTCACTTTTCACCTCTCTTCTTTTCACAGCTATTTGTAAGGCCTCCCTACTCCTTATGCATGTCTACATCCAAATCTCTTAAAAAAAAAGTCTTATTTATTTATTTTCATTTTTGGCCGCATCCTGAGGCATGTGGGATCTCAGTTCCCTGCCCAGGGACCAAAGTTGCATCCCTTGCACTGAAAGGCAGAGTCTTAACTACTGGCCCACTGGAGAAGTCCTCAAATTTCTTCTTTTTGTCAGGATATTAGACATATTGGATTAGGGACCCACCCTTCTCCAGTAATGACCTCATCTTAACTGGTTACATCTGCAATGGCCTTATTTGCAAATAAGGTAAGGAACTTGCCCGCTTGTACCCTAAACTTGACCACCAGCCCTTATATTTTTGTTTGTGTTAACACATCTCCGATGACACCAGTCTTTGAACACTTTAATCAAATTCAACTGTTCTCAGTCATCCTTTTTTCAACTGGCAAAGTTATTTTTTAAAAATTGCTTTAAANGATGTGTAAATTTTAACACCAATCAGGCTTTTCAGTTACTGGGTCCCAGATTGCTGTGAGGAACAAAACAAGAGATAACTTTATGCCAGATCACCTTTAACTCCCTTGTATAACAGCTGGCTCCTTGTAAAGTGTGAAGACACTTTACAAATTCTCTGTAGCAAAAATTTATCAGATTTGTCAAAAGATAAATTAACAACCAATTTACATCATATGTGACAAAAGGCTAATTTTATTAATGTAATCGAGACTACTAACAATAAGTAGGGTAAAATGGTAGAGAAGCACAGGATCTTCCAAATCAACTGTGAAAATGACAGAAGCCAGAGGAACTGGTGGTTAGAAGTGAGATTGCAACTGTGAACTCCCTGGGAGGATGGGTGGAGGCAGTGTCCTGGGAGGGAGGTGTCTGGCAGCCAGGGAGCGATCTGGAGAGGCTGTACCCTGAGCTCCTCTCTTCCTTCACCCAGGAAGGGAGAGCGTCCCTGGCATCCTGGTGGTGGGAGGCACCGGCAGCAGAGACAGAGCCCAGCTAAGCAAGGAGAGATGCAGGCAGCCTCAGAAGGCAACAGGTGTCAGGAGCTCTCACACCTCCTGCTCTCCTGTCAGCAGCTGGTCTCTGCAGTCTCTCCTCTGACACCTGACCCTCCACACTGTCAAACTTTCAAAAATGGACTCAGTAAAGCGGGTGACTTTTACCATGTTCCCAGGACACATTACATGACAAAAATTGACTCTATCAGTGAAGTATGATGTTACAGGTTCAAAGAAAATACCTACCTCAGGGGTTCAACTTCTCAAAAAGAAAGTTAAAAAGATAATAAAATTGAACAGCATATACCACCTTAAGCACATCATTGGAACAGATGAACCAATAACTTAAGCTATTACATATTCAAAGAGTTGAAGAAGAATATAGTAATAAAGCAAAGGGATAAGACATTACTTTAGAAAACCAGTGATATATGAGATATATATATATAAATGTGTGTGTGTGTGTTAGAAATAAGATACTTAAAATGAAGTTATAAGATGGAATATCTAGCAGGATGATTATATCAATGAACAAAAGAATAAACTGGGAAATCAAGTGAGGAGCCTTCCAAGGGGCAACAGAAATGAATAAAGATATAGAAAATATAAGAGAAAGACTAAGAAATCAGGAGAACAGAATTATCAATATTTAGATAATACAAATTCCCAAAAGCAATTGAGGGGCCATATAGTGCAGGACACATAAAGGAAATATCTAGACACACTATAGTAAAATTAAAGAAGAGAAAATGCAAGAGAAATTATGAAACGATTCCACACAGAAAGTAAACCACCCAAAAAGGAATAAAAATTAGGCCAACACGAGACTTCTCAACAGTAATACTGGATTCAAGAGACAACGGAGTAATATGCTTGTGCTTAACATTTTTTTAACAACTTTACTGTGAAGTATACCCTATAAATATAATAAATTTGCATAAAACACAAATATGACACATGAAGAAAATTATAGACCAAACAGCAAGCTAACCATTATTCACGTTAAGAATATTGCTGTTCACTTATGAAAGTATCTGTAGAAATCACAGCTGATTTTGCCTGTTTTGAACTTTATAAATGAACCTATACTGTATGCTTACTCCTTGGAAGAAAAGTTATCACCAACCTAGACAGAATATTCAAAAGCAGAGACATTACTTTGCCGACTAAGGTCCATCTAGTCAAGGCTATGGTTTTTCCTGTGGTCGTGTATGGATGTGAGAGTTGGACTGTGAAGAAGGCTGAGCACCGAAGAATTGATGCTTTTGAACTGTGGTGTTGGAGAAGACTCTTGAGAGTCCCTTGGACTGCGGGAGATCCAACCAGTCCATTCTGAAGGAGATCAACCCTGGGACTTCTTTGGAAGGAATGATGCTAAAGCTGAAGCTCCAGTACTTTGGCCACCTCATGTGAAGAGTTGACTCACTGGAAAAGACTCAGATGCTGGGAGGGATTGGGGGCAGGAGGAGAAGGGGACGGCCAAGGATAATATGGCTGGATGGCATCACTGACTCGATGGACACGAGTCTGAGTGAACTCCGGGAGATGGACAGGGAGGCCTGGTGTGCTGCGATTCATGGGGTCACAAAGAGTCGGACACGACTGAACGACTGAACTGAACTGAACTGAATTTATCATACTTTTTTTTTCCATCTTTTGTTGATGAACAATTAGATTTTTAATAGTTTGAGCTATTACAAATTATATTGTTAAGAATGTTTTTGTACACAAATCTTGAGAGACATGGGCTGGAGTTCCTAGGGATTATGCCCAGGAATTACACAGCTGGATTAGAATAATTACACATTTTAACATTTCAGTTAATGCCAGAGTGTTTTCCCAAAGTGAATAAACAAACAGAAGCTTGCTCTTTGAGGTCAGGAATAAAAGAATAATGTCTACCAGTCCATGCTTTTAACATATTAAGGAGTACTGTTCTATTCCTACTTACACATATTTATAAAATATAAAAAATCTGGGTTTATAATTTTAACATTAGCAGATATTTGAGTAAGCATTTTAAAAGATAATGAGGGGAATAGTTATTTTCTATTTCTCTGTATCAGTTTTAAGATATATATATATATTTTTTTTAATGTGTCCATTTTATTTAAATTTATTTGGTCATAATATCCTTTTATCCTTTTATCATCTGAAGTGATATCACCTGTTTCAGTTTTGATATTGTATAATTGGGTCTTTAAGTTTTTTGAGTAACCCTGCAGCAATGTATCAATATTACCATTTTTTGGAAGGAAATACATTTTTATATTCATGTTCACATTATGTATATTTTTTCAATTTCAATAATTTCTGCTCTTCATTCTCTTCCACCTTCTTTTTGAATTTCTCTTGTTGCCTTTTGCTTGTTTCTAATCAGCATTTCCTCTTCTCTAATATTTATGTGTGTGTAATAAGTTGTTTCATTCATGTCTGAATTTTTGGAACCCTGAGGATTGTAGCCTGCAAGGCTCCTTTGTCCATAGCATTCTCCAGGCAAGAATACTGGAGTGAGTTGCTGTCTCCTTCTCTAGGATGTCTTCCCAATCAGGGATTGAACTTGTGTCTCTTACATATCCTGCATTGGCAGGCAGGTTCTTTATCACTAGCACCACCTTAGATTGAAGCTCTAATGCTTACATTAAAAGAGTTAATTTCTACTTCAGATGTATCTCACAAATCTAGATAAGTAGTACTTTTGTTATTTTTCAGCCCCAAATATTTTTTCATTTCCATATGATTTCCTGCCATCTCCTGTCTGACTACTTCAAATTTACCTAGATTCATGGACCGAACAGGAGATGACAAGAATGAATATCACCATTTTAGGAATCAGTGAACTAAAATGGACAAGAAAGAGCAAATTTAATTCAGATGATCATTATATCTACTATTGTGGGCAAGAATCCCTTAGAAGAAATGGAGTAGCCATCATAGTCCAAAGAAGAGTCTGAAATGCAGTACTTGGGTACAATCTCAAAAACAACAGAATGATCAGGGATTACATCTGATTCAAGAGATTACATCTGAGAGAGGGTGCCTGAAGAACTATGGATGAAGGTTCGTAACATTGTATAGGAGGCGGTCAGTGATCAAAATCATCCCCAAGAGAAAGAAATACAAAAAGGCAAGATGGCTGTCTGCGGAGGCCTTACAAATAGCTGAGAAAAGAAGACAAGTGAAACGCAAAGGAGCAAAGGAAAGATATCCCCATCTGAATGCAGAGTTCCAGAGAATAGTGAGGAGAGATAAGAAAGCCTTCAAAGTGATCAATGCAAAGAAATAGAGGAAAACACTAGAATGGGAAAGACTAGAGACCTCTTCAAGAAAATCAGAGATACCAAGGGAACATTTCAGGCAAAGATGGGCTCAATTAAGGACAAAAATGGTATGGAGCTAACAGAAGCAGAAGATATTAAGAAGAGGAGGCAAGAATACACAAAAGAATTATACAAAAAATAGTTTCATAACCCAGATAACCATAATGGTGTGATCACTCACCCAGTGTCACCTGGAATGCGAAGTCAAGTGGGCCTTAGGAAGCATCACTACGAACAAAGCTAGTGGGGGTGATGGAATTCTAGCTGAGCTATTTCAAATCCTGGAAGATGATGCTGTGAAAGTGCTGCACTCAATATGCCAGCAAATTTGGAAAACTCAGCAGTGGCCACAGGACTGGAAAAGGTCAGTTTTCATTCCAATCCCAAAGAAAGGCAATGTCAAAGAATGGTCAAACTACCGCACAACTGCACTCATTTCACATGCTAGAAAAGTAATGCTCTAAATCCTTCAAGGTAGGCTTCAACAGTATATGAACTGAGAAATTCCAGATGTACCAGTTCTGGATTATAATAGGCAGAGAAACCAGAGATCAAATTGCCCACATCTGTTGGATAATAGAAAAAACTAGAGAATTCCAGAAAAAATTCTGCTTCATTGACTACACTAAAGCCTTTGACTGTGTGGATCACAACAAACTATGGAAAATTCTTAAAGAGATGGGAATACCAGACCACCTTACCTGCCTCCTGAGAAATCTGTATGCAGGACAGGAAGCAACAGTTTGAATTGGTTCAAAGCTGGGAAAGGAGTACAACAAGGCTATATATTGTCACCCTGCTTATTTAACTTCTATGCAGAGTAAATCATGTGAAATGCTGGACTGGATGAGGCACAAGCTAGAATCAAGATTTCCAGGAGAAATATCAATAACCTCAGACATGCAGATGACACCACTCTTATAGCAGAAAGTGAATTAAAGAGCCTCTTGATGAAGGTGAAAGAGAAGAGTGAAAAAGCTGGCTTAAAGCTCAACATTCAAAAAACGAAGATCATGGCATTTGGTCCTATTCAGTTCAGTTCATTTCAGTCACTCAGTCATGTCCAACTCTTTGCGACTCCATGAATCGCAGCATGACAGGCCTCCCTGTCCATCACCAACTCCTGGAGTTCACTCAAACTCATGTCCATTGAGCTGGTGATACCACCCAGCCATCTCATCCTCTGTTGTCCCCAATCACTTGCTCCTGTAAGAAAAGAAATGACAAACCTAGACAGCATATTAAGAAGCAAAGACATTACTTTGCCTACAAATGTCTGTCTAGTCAAAGCTATGGTTTCTCCAGCAGTCATGTACTGATATGAGAGCTGTACAATGAAGGCTGAGCACCGATGAATTGAGTCACTCAAACTGTGGTGCTGGAGAAGACTCTTGAGAGTCCCTTGGACAGCAAGGAGATCAAACCAATCAATCCTAAAGGAAATCACCCCTGAATATTTATTGGAAGGACTGATGCTAAAGCTGAAGCTCCAATACTCTTGCCACCTGATGCAAAGAGCTGAATCTTTGGAAAAGAACAGATGCTGGGAAAGATTAAACGCAGGAGTAGAAGGGGATGACAAGATGAGATCGTTGGATGGCATCATTGACTCAACGGACATGATTTTGAGCAAACTCTGGGAGATGGTGAAGGACAGGGAAGCCTGGTATGCTGCACTCCATGGGGTCACAGAGAGTTGGACATGACTGAGCAACTGAATGACAATATGATTTCTTCTTTAACTCATGACTTATTTGAAAGTACAATTCTTAATTTCTAATATACGGGAATTGTTCCGCTATCTTGTTGTTGTTGATTTCTAGTCTATTTGCACAGTGGTTAGAGGACACATTCTGTAGGATTTCCAACCTTTCAGATTTGTTTGGATTCCCTCTCTGGTCCTTTGATCATTTTTGGCAACTATTCCATATAAGTTGGAAAACACATGTATTCTCTCAAGCACTGGAAGCAGTATTGATCCATTAGGTAAAACTCTGTTGGTGATCTAATATTCTAAATCACTGTGACTATTTTATCAGCTTGGGGAATTCTCTGGTGGTCCAGTGGTTAGAACTCCATGGTCTTACTGCCAAGGGCCCAGGTTGGAGAACTAAGATCCTACAAGCTATATGGCTTGGCATACACACACACACACAGGTTGTTTATTAATTACGAAAAAAGATTATTTTCTTCCAAGTCTGTTCATTTTCTACTATTTGAAATTTTATCAGTTTTCCACTATATATTTGGGCCTATATTACCAGGTGAATATAAATAAATACTGGAGTAGGAAATGGCAACCCACTCCAGTATTCTTGCCTGGAAAATTCCATGGACAGAGCAGCCTGGAGGGCTACAGTCCATAGGGTCACAAGAGTCAGACATGACTGGGTGACTTTCACTTTCACATAAATAAATACAGTGGAAAGTTTTTACCATCGTGAAGTAACCTTTTTTACCTACCATAATACTTTTTGACCTGCAGTCTACTTTCTATAGCTTTAATATATCTATATTATCATTCTTTTGCTTGGTATTTGATTAGCATACTTCTTTTCATCTTTAACTAATTTTTCTGTTTCTTTATATTTAGATGTGTCTCAATAAATAGAACACAGTTGTATATTTTAAGCCCAATGTTAAGTACTCATTTTTAAATTGGGGTAATTCATCCATAATTATTATTATATGGATTTAAATCTATCACCATATTTTAAAATGTTCTCTACAGTTTTTTTTCATTTCACTGCCCTGAATGACCTCAATGTTTAAAATTATCCCATTTTCTCCACTTGTTTGTATCCTATTCAAAATCATATATCCTGTTTTTATTCTTTTAGTGGTAACCCTAGAAATTTGTCATGTATTATTATATCAATATCTAATGTTAATCAATACTTTACTATTACACACACACATACACAAACACACCTCAGTACATTTGTGAAAGCACAGGGAAATAGCTCTAAAGTTAAAGATATCTCCCAACTTTTCACAGTTTTTACAGGGTGGCAGGGGTGCAAGGGTGTGATATTCAGGGGCAAGAAGTAGGATTCATCCTGGTTTTCACTGTGGTGCATGTACACATTAAATTATGACCAAATATTAGTCTTTGCTATTTTACATATATATATAGTATGTTATTATGTAACATATACTCTTACTTTGTTTTTTTTTTTTTTTTGAGAGCAACATATGGACAATTTATTTTTGAATCCAGAGGACTTAAACTTTTAGAAGGTTCCTTGTCTCTCTTTAGCCTAGAGTCTCAAACAGCTTTATTTTTTTTTTGAAATTTTTATTTTAATTTTAGTTTACTTTACATTACTGTATTGCTTTTGCCAAACATTGACTCTTACTTTGAATAACTCATTTTGCATTTACTTCAGTATATTTTGAATATGATGCCTTGCCTATAATCAATATTATTTAGAATTGAATCTGAATGGTGAAAATGCAAAATCTTTTTTCCAATCCAAATTAAAATGAAAAAAGAACTTAGGATATATTGTTGGCAATTTGAAATTAAGAATGAGTTTGGTACAGGTAGGGAATTTTGGGATCAGTAGAGCAGTTGGTAACAGCTTAAATGGCCAGAATAAGAATTTTTAAAATTTATTTTTATTGTAGTTTATTGACAATATTGTATTAATTTCTGCTATAGAGCAAAGTGACTCAGTTATAAACATATATTCACTCTTTTTAAATATTATTTTCCATTATGGTTTATCATAGGATATTGAATAGTTTCCCACACTGTACTTGAGAAGGCAATGGCATCCCCACTCCAGTACTCTTGCCTAGAAAATCCCATGGATGGAGGAGCCTGGTAGGCTGCAGTCCATGGGGTCGCTAAGAGTCAGACATGACCGAGCGACTTTCACTTTTCACGTTCATGCACTGAAGGAAATGGCAACCCACTCCAGTGTTCTTGCCTGGAGAATCCCAGGGACGGGGGAGCCTGGTGGGCTGCCATCTGTGGGGTCACACGGAGTTGGACACGACTGAAGCGACTTAGCAGCAGCAGTGCCTTATTTTAGATTCCACATATAAGTGATATCATATGGTATTTGTCTTTCTTACTTCACTTTAGTTGCATCCATGTTGCTTCAACTGACATTATTCCTTTCTTTTTTATGTCTGAGTAATAGTCCATGGTATATCTGTACCACATCTTCTTTAGCCACTCATCAATGGATGGACATTTAGGCTGTTCCCAAGTCTTGGCTATTGGGCATTTTGCTGCTATGAACTCAGGGGTGCACACATCTTTTTGAATTATAGTTTTTTCTGGACACATGCCTAGGGGTAGGATTGCTGGATCATATGGTAATTCTATTTTTAGATTTTTTTTGGAACCTCCATACTTTCTAGAGTAGCTGCACCAGCTTACATTCCTACCAGCCATATAGGTTTCCCTTTTCTCCACAGCCTCTCCAGCAACTGTTATTCGTAAACTTTTAAAATTATGGCCACAGAATAATAATTTAATGCTTACTGGATTTGCAGTAGCATAGAACTCAGAACAATGATGTGCCCTGAGCCAGATTCAGGGAATAGGCTTGAGTGCGTGTAACGTGGCTTCACAGGAAATGGTGAGAGTACAGAAGTAGGGTGTAAACATTATAGGTTAACTGTTCTCAGTAGAATAATACTTCCAGAGTACATACTGCAAGTCTGCCCTTGATTGTGTAGCTTCATACACAGTGCACTTTCACACACTTAAAAGCATTGCCCCAAGATTCATGGATCCTGTGGTCACCCACTCTTGGTTACAATTTAGTTTTAAATGGCTATATTTGTTGATGAAACCTGTGCAAACATATCTAACAAACACACCCAACTTCACCATATCTGTAGCTCCTTGTCACTGTCTGTTTTTCTCCTTTAATTCAGGTGACAAGAGTCTCTCCTTGACCAAATTCTACTTAGGTTCCCCTGAACTCATTTTTCAACTAGGCCTGGAATTTTGGATTTCCTATTCTTACCTGATTGTTCAGTTTTAGTAGGGAAGTCAGTTTAGACAGAATCCCCAGTCCTCCATATCTGGTCAGCCTCCACATCTATTACTATCAGGTGAAGGCTGATTACACCAGCCTGCCTATTTCCAGGTTGGGCTTCCCAGATGGCGCTAGTGGTAAAGAACTCGCCTGCCAGTGCAGGTTAGACGAAAGAGACCTGGGTTCCTTCCCTGGGTCGGGATGATCCTCTGGAGGCGGCCGCGGGCAACCCACTCCAGTATTCTTGCCTGGAGAATCCCAAGGACAGAGGAGCATAGTGGACTGCAGTATATAGGGTCACACAGAGTCGGACACGACTGAAGCACCTACGCATTAGGTTGGTGTAGCCAGAACACACCGTTATCCTTAATGTTTCCTCATAGTACTTTCCATCCACCAACCCCGACTCCGCTCCTTGGCTATAAATTCCCACTTGTCCACGTACATTTAGAGTAGATCTCTCCCCCTTTGTGGTGACCCTTACACAGACAGAGGAGGAATCTCTTGAATAAAGTTTGTCTTAACTTCCCTTGGACTTCCCTGGTGGCTCAGCTGGCAAAGAATCCGCCTGCAATGCGGGAGACCTGGATTTGATTCCTGAGTTGGGAAGATCCCCTGTAGAAGGGAAAGGCTACCCACTCCAGTATTCTGGTTTGGAGAATTCCATGGACTGTATAGCCCACGGAGTCGCAAAGAGACGGATACAACTGAGGGTCTTTCATTTCACTTCACTTCACTTCCGTTAGTGTCTTGAAAATTTTGCCTTAAACATAGGTCTCTGTTCAACTCTTTCAAAAGTGGATTTCTGAGACCACCACGCCTAAAACAACTTCTCTGCCTTCCCT
>SJYQ01097043.1:0-11440 GCA_006410935.1 Redunca redunca
GGCCTCTGGTCCCGCTCGGGAGAGAAGGCAGTCTGTCTCCAGTCTGCTCCAAAGGTGCTGGTGGACACAGACTGGGCCCCAGGCCGGGGACCTGCAGCTCCTGCCTCCAGCACGTAGCAGTCACTTGTCCAGAGAGCCCTCCTTGCCTCTCTTGAGACTTGGCTTCTGCACAGCCGCATGGGACCGTAAAAGCCTACAGGTTCTTGTGAGCATTTTTTCCCCTCTTCTTTTAAGAAAACTGTGGTAAAATACACATCCCATAAAAGTTGCCGTTTGAACCATATTTAAGTGTCTTAATTCAGTAGCATTACATGCCTTCACACTGTTGTGCAAACATCGCCACCATTAATTTCCAGAACTTTTGCAACTTCCCAAACGAAATCTCTATCCCCATTTAACACTAACTCTCCATTGCCCCCCTCTCTCAGCCCCTGGCCACCTCTCCCCCAGTCTACTTCCTATCTCTATGAATGGGACTATTCTAGATGCCTCATAGCTCTTGTCCTTTTGTTAGAGGCAGGTTTCACTGGGTACAATGCCCTTAGGTTCATCCGTGTTGCAGCCCATGTCAGAATGTCTATCCTTTTCAAGGCCAGATAGCATCCCATTGTATGGATGGACCACATGGTCCTCCAGGCTCATCTCTTATTTGACCCTATCCATGGGGCTGGTGCTTCTCAATGTTTCCATCTTACATCCCGGTTGGCAACAATAATAATAATGATGATGATGGGACTCCCCTGATGGTCCAATGGCTAAGACTCTGAGCTCCCAGGGCACAGGGACCAGGTTCAATTCCTGGTCAGGGAACTACATCCTTCATGCTGCAACCTGCTCTCCAGGTGGCCTAGGAAATAGTTGCTTCATCCCTTTGAAGTCCCCTGGGGAACCCTAACTGCTAGGCTGGGTTCTGACCCTGCCAGTCCCATGAGGGGAGACACAGAGAGACCACTTCTGAGAAACAGATCCCGTGTGCTGCAGCTAAGACTCAACACAGCCAAATAAATAAATAAATAAAATTTTAAATGATGATGATGCTATTTCTTGAGTTGACCCCTCAAAATATGCTGTGAAAGTGACCTTATTTGGACAAAGGGTCTTTGAGGATGCAATTAAGTTAAGGATCTTGAATGAGGTCATCTGGATTAGGCTGCACCCTACACCCAGTGACACTATCCTAAGAGAGGGATGGGGTGGCGGAGTAGGAGGACCTTGAGCTCACCTCCTCTCATGAGTACACCCAAATCACAGCTAACTGCTGAACCACTATTGAGAAAAAAGACTAACCTACTGAAAAAGATATTCTATATCCAAAGACAAAGAAGAAAGCACAATGACAAGTATCTTTAAAAGAGACAGAAGAGAAACTTCTCTGGTGGTCCAGTGGCTGCGACTCTGTGCTCCCCATGCAGGGGACCCAGATTCCATCCCTAGTTAAGGAGCTAAGATCCTGCATGCCAAAAAAATAGGGAAAAAAAGGAAGAAGGAGAAACCGTAATGAAACTCACAGTCCTTCTAAGAGACAGAAGACGCAGAGGCAGAGAGACCTGAGACCTCAAAGGGGCACAGAAGAGGGACGCAGCCATCAGCTAAGCAACCCCTGTGACACCAGAGGCTGGGAGAGATGAGGCAGGATGCTCGCCTGGAGCCTTCGGAGGGAGCACAACCCTGCTGACACCTTGATTTCAGACTTCTGGCCTCCACAACCATGGAGAATCAATTTCCATTGATAAATGCTGCTCAATTTGTGGTAGTTTGTTCCGACAGCCCCAGAAAACCAATACAGGGATTGTCCAAAGAGGCCATCGCATGCCCTCAAGACCAACCCTTCTATTTAATAAGCCAGTGTTTTTGTTCCCATTTCACAGGCCGTTGAGGCTCTGAAATGTTAAGTAACTTGCTCTCCAGGTGGCCTGGGAAGAAGTTGCTTCATTCATCCCTTTGAAGTCCTCCTGGGAACAGTGGGAACGTCCTAACTACTAGGCCCAGTCCTGACCCTGCCAGTCCCATCGAGGGAGACACACAGACACCACTTCTTCCGAGAAGGATGTCTTACGTGTTTTACAAGCATTCTGTTATTATGTTTACTATTTATGGCCAGCTTTGGGGACATAAAATCGCAGCTGTATTGTGGGGAGTAAATTTTATTTCCAGGGCTTTAAAACACAAACAATAACCTCATTAGTAGCTGAATATTGTCATAATTCTGAAGCATATAAATTTTACTGCAATAATAACTGTAAAATACCAAGAACCCAATTGCATCAAACTTTGGGGGGGAATACATGTTACTTCTGGGCCCCCAAACATGAACAAATAATTCCACTCTGGATGCGAAGGAGCCTCATACCGGAGAGTATAAAATGTGCTGGGTAGATAACTATAAAGCACCACCACCAAGGGAATATTTAAAAACTGCGGTGGTGTGACTGGGAATCCATTTTATGCCTCTGACACAAACATAACAAATGATTCCCTTTGTAGTTAAATTTTCAATCATCCTGCTGACAAGAAGTTTTTTACTGCTGCCATTGTGAAGCTATAAAACGCAAAAAGAAAAAGTCATTTCAGCTCCGGGAAAGGGAGAATGATAAAAATGAAGCCTCCCTGCAAGAAATCTATGGGGTGGATGGGATTAGGGTTGCAAGATAAAAGACAAGATGCTCAGGGGTTTCCCTGGTGGCCCAGTGGTTAAGAATCCTTCTGCCAATGCAGGGGACACCAGTTCGATTCCTGGTCCAGGAACTAAGATCCCACAAGCTGTGAGGCGACTAAGCCTGTACACCGCAACTACTGAAGCCTGTGTGCTCCAGAGTGAGCCCATGCTCTGCACCAAAATAAGCCACTGCATCGAGGGAAACTAGTTGCAACTAGAAAACACCTGCGCATTTCAGGTGAATAATGAATAACTATTAGCAGAAGTATATTCCACATATCCCATACACTTATCCTACAAAATGCTGTTTATCTGAAATTCACATTTAACTACACACCCGGTTTCTTGGTTTATTTTACTAAAGTTGGCAACTTTTGGCGAGACCAAAGAACAAGGATGAATCTCCACCCCCCCACAAGTGAATTCTTTTTTTAAAATTATTTTACTTATTTATTTTGGCTGGACTGGCTCTTCATTGCAGCACACGGATTTCTCTAATTTCAGCATGTGGGATCTTAGTTCCCCGACCAGGGATCAAAGCCCAGCCATTTCTGCATTGGGAATGCAGAGTCTTAATCACTGGACTACCAGGGAAGTCCTCATAATGTGAATAAATGCTCTGATGCCAGAAAACATATAGGAGCAGGTGTTCGAAGGTGGCCAAGCAGGTGTTCTTGGTCTCAGTGGGTTTAACCGTGTCCCCAAGCTTTGAGTTAGGAGGAGCCAGGGGCGCTCAGGGGGCATCAACATAGCCTTGGCACTGGTCGTTTAGGTACAAAGGTAAATGGTAAAGAGAAGGTTGGATGGCATCACCGACTCAATGGACCTGAGCAGACTCCAGGAGATGGTGAAGGACAGGGGACCCTGGTGTGCTGCAGTCCACTGGGTCGCAAAGAGTCGGACGTGACTGACCGACTGAACAACTGAGCAACGAAGAGAAGAGGTGTGACCTTGATCAGGATTTAGAGACAGATTCCATTCAGGCCTCCCAACTCTGATGGGGACTGGGGGTGTGCTGACTGCTGATTCACGAGGAGAGTGTAAGGCCCGCAGCTCAGTCTCACAGGGGACCTCTCCCCTCAACTGCAGGGTGAGGCTTCGCGATGAGTGCTGCAGAGCCTGGTAACTTGGGAGTTTGTTCCCTCAGTCCTGAGAGGCTTTGCAACCAGACTTAGGAGCCACTTGTGAAAACCAGCCGCAGGATTTTTGGAGCAGGGGCCGCTTTGGGGTCAAAAGTTGCATGATCCAGTTTTGATCAGTCACTCATTCCCCAAGCCCAGTAGCAAGTGGTTGCTGCAAAAAATCCACTTTCAGAGGCGGCCAGCTTTTCCCCTTCCAACAGGTGGAAGTTAGGACAGGTGAACCCCAGGAACCCTAGAAAAGGCTCCCCACAAGGGGGCTCCAGGGACAAGCTCCCGGGCCACTCTTCCCTGTGAGGGCCTGACTCGTGGTTCGGCTTAGTTTGGCCGTGGTGTGTCCAGCAGTGTGTGGATGTCAGCACTGAAGGAAAGCCGCTGTCCGCAGAGCTCAGCAAAGACGCCCTCCCTCCCCCGGGCCCTCCCACGTCCCCACTTTCCACTTCAGGTTGCAGGCACAGGCTCGTGTGCTTCTGTGGCACCCATGTCGCTGGACACACAGGTCTCTGTTTCTACTTTGGGGTTTTGTTTAATGTAAATAATGGGGATATGTAATATACCCCAAATGCACCCAGAAGCCAACCGCTTCTCAGCACCTCCACTGGCACCCTTGCATACCACTGCGTCTCTGCCCAGGTGACCACTCTCTCTATTCAATGGCCCCCTGACCCCCACCAGGACCTCCCCGTGGCCCCCAGGTGACCTACAAGGCCAAATCCCACCTTCCTGCCGGGTCCTCAGGTGTCCTGCAGTTCTGGGAACACACACCCAGCACATCCTCCAGGGCCACTGTTCCCCAGGGCCCTTGCTCCAGCTGCCCCCCAGTTTTCCTATGTGGCTCAGCCCTCTCTGCCTCAAGGCCTGGCTCAATCACTGGGCCAGGTGCCGTTCCAGACGACCCTGGAACTTCATAACCCTGCGCCAACCCCCTTCCTCATCCATTTAATCTGCTCTCCTTTTCCCTTCAAACACACTGGAATCCTTACTTCCTGGTGGCACGGTGGGTAAGAATCCACCTGCCAATGGCTTAAATCCCTGGTCCAGGAAGATTCCACACGCTGTGGAGCAACTAAGCCCGTGTGCCACAGCTTTGAGCCCGCTCCCTAGAGCCCACGAGCCGCAACTACTGAAGCCTGTGTGCCTGGGGCCTGCTATCCACAGTCCGAGGAGCCACCACAATGCGAAGCCCGCAGGCTGCAACTAGAGTGGCCCCCCCCACACCCCGCCTTTCTGCAACTGGAGAAAGCCCGCATGCAGCAACAAAGGCTCAGCGCAACCAGCCAAAACAACAACAACAAAAACCTTTGAAAGCTGCCAGCACACCTCCCCTCCAGCCTGGAAGCCCCTGCATCTCTGCTGCCCCTGCTGCTGGTGACAAGCCCGCAGCTGCGTGGGGTGGGGGTGGGGGTGGGGGGCTCTCCATGTGCTTCGCATAAACATTGTCCTGGTGGGAATTTAATGTCTGGAGCAGTCAGAGGAAGGGCCTTTTCTTCATCACCAGCAGGGGTGGCAGAGGGTGGGAGGGGGCTGTGGCCAAGGTGAGCGTCCTCAGGGCAGTCTGCTCCCTGGGGTTGGGAAAGGCTTGCAATGCCAGCCTGAGGACAGAGGGCCACTGCAGGGCCCTGGAGAAGGGTGACAGCGTAGACCCCCATGCCGGGCCTGGGAAGGTGGGCCAGAGGAGATTGACCCCTGAAGCACAGAGGACAAACGCCCTCCCTGGGAGGCAGGGTGGGGGGGCGGTGGGGGTGTGGGGGGTGGTCCTNGTGGGGGTGTGGGGGGTGGTCCTAGGGGACCGACTCCACCCCAGAGCTGGCCCGTCTCCCAGAGGCCAGGTCACAGGGTGAACTGAAGCTTCAGGCCAGGGAGGGTGGGGATGGAGGCTTTGTCCCCAGATGCAGGGGCCTTCCTTCCTCTTTCTGGAAAAGGAGGGGCTGCCCTGCAGGCCCTGGGAACCTGCCCAGAAGTCTCCCCCGAGACCACTCCCTGCACCTGAGTGGCTGGCTTCGGGGGCGTGGAGTGGGCAGGGGCAAGCAGCACCCATCTCTCAGGGTGAGCCCCAGATCCCAGGGAGTGGGACGGGGAGGGCGTCAGCTCACTGGGCAGCCCTGCAACCTCATCTGTGTCCCCTCTGCCATGTCCCCACAGGGTGGAGGTGGGAGGCCCGGGTCCCCCAGAGTGGAGGTCACAGGGAGCTCCTGTGAAAATCCCTGACTGCCTGTCTGGGAAACACTCTCTCCCCCTTTTATGCCTGACAGACCCTTGGAGGGAGACCTCCCAAGGGGCACCTCCCGCTCAAGGAACACTGGCCCCTCCTCCCCCAGGGCAGGTGGGGAGCAGATTCATGGAGCTGAGCTCAGGCTGCTGGGCCCCACGGGGCAGTGGGGCTAGTAGGTGCTGAGTTCAGGCCTGGCTGGGAAGGCATCTGGGAGGGCAGCAAGGTTGGGAAAGTGGGTCACGGGGCCACTCCTCAGCAGGCTGTGCCCACCTGGGCAGCATCCTCCACAGGCCCCTGCTTTTCTCCCCAGTTGTCATGAGAATAGTCTTGCTATACCTGACTAAGCATCACCTTAAAAGCAGGAGGATCCTGGGACTCAACCACAAGAAAAGGGGGAGGACTGAGAGGAGGAGGAGAGGAGCCAGGCTGGGAGGGGAGCAGGTGGGAGACAGGCGAGGGGAGGGGCTGGCCCCAGGCGGGCAGAAGCTGGCACCCCACCCCATGTTCTGTTTTTACCGGAATCGAGGAGGGCCCCTGGGGTCTCAGCAGAGCTGCCTGCCGGTAAGTCCCTTCCCCAGAGGCCCCTCCACCCCTCTCACAGGCCCAGCTGTGCCCGGCGCCCCAGCCCGGTGGGCCCCAGCCGCCTCCCCTCTCCTGGCTCCTCTGCAGGTGGTCTCCTGCGTCCCTGAGGCCCGGGGTGGGCATCCATGCCAGCTGGCTCTGCCCACTCCTTTCACCACCACCTCGGTTTCCAGGAAGCCAGACACTGATGCCCAGGCTTATGGGACACATGGAAAGCAGTAAAGACCCCAACTGAAGCCTGGGTGGGACCCCGGGGCCCTGCCTGGCCTCCTTCCTGCGGAGCCCCCAGCAGGCTGGCTCTCTTCCCCATCACTTTGGCCCACCAGACCCACACAGCAAGCCCATTCCACAAGGAGTTCAAGAGCATGCTAAGGCTCTGAGGACCAGGCCAAGGAGCCAGGTGTTAAATGCAATCGAGCAATTTATCTGAACACAGGCAGCTTACTGGTGAGCAGGGGGTGGGCAGCTTCCTTCTCAATCCCCCTTCCTGGAAGGAAGGAAGGAAGCCCATATCGTTAGATGCCACGGCAGCTCTTTCAGGCAATGAGCTCCTCTTCTCCAGATGTTCTCAGCCTCCAAACGCGTCATCCTGCGAGAGCAGCAAGGAGTCTCAGCGCCCTCTCTCTTCCCAGTGTCTCCTGCACCCTGGTGCTGTCCAGGTCTTGGGGTCTCCCCTACCCCAATACCAGTTCTCCAAGTCTGGGCCAAGGGAAGAGGCAGGCCTCCCCTGGCAGTGCCCTGGCAATGTCTACCCTACCCTGAGGACCTCAAGGTCACGGCTCAGGCATAGGCTTGCCTTTGAACCGCAGCTCTGTGCCTCTGGGAAAGTCACCTGTCCACCCCAGCCTCACCCCTACACTGGGCTTCATAAGCAGCCCCCACCTCACTGGGCTGTTGGGGTCTTGAATTGGGACAGTGCTTGGGAGTGAAGAGCCTGGCTTGCAGCACACGTTAGCTAGAACCACAGGGCACTTGCTGCTGAACCCACCCAAACTAGCCCCAGTTACAAGAAATAGAAACCAATCTCAAAAGAGAGCTGAAGTCAAAAGGAGATACAAACACAAATCAAAACCACAATGAGGGGACTTCCCCTGTGGTTCAGTGGCTAAGACTCTGTGTTCCCAATGCAAGGGGGCCTGGGTTCGATTCCTGGTCAGGGAACTAGATCCCAGATGTCTTCGCATGCCGCAACTAAAGATCTTGCAAGCTGCAATGAAAACTGAAGATCCCACACGCTGCAACTAAGACCCAGCACAGCCAAATAAATAAATATTAAAGGAAAACAAAACTATGAGACACTACTTAATACCCTTGAAGATGGCAATAATGAAGAAAGAAGGAAGGAAAGGAGGGAGAAAGGAAGGGAGGGAAGGAGAGAGGAAGAAAGAAGGAAAGAAAGGAAAAAAGAAGAAATAACAAGTGTTGGTGAGGATATGGAGAGACTGGAACCTCGTGTTTTGCAAATAGGAATGTGAAATGGTGCCGACACTGTGGAGGACAGAACGGCATCTCCTCTAAGAGTGAAGCGCAGGATTATTACGCGGCCCAGCAATTCCACCTCTGGGCATACACTCCAAAGAACTGAAAGCAGAGTCTCAAGCAGATACTTGTACACTCAAGTTCACAGCAGTATTATTCAACACAGTCAAAAGGTAGAAGCAACCCAAATGTCCATCAGTGGATGAATGAATAAACAAAATGTGGTCTACGCACGCAACGCAATATTAGTTGGCCTTAAAAAAAAGAAATTCTGACACACGCTACAATATGGGTGGACCTCGAAAACATCACGCTGTGCAAAATAAGACAGGCACAGAAGGACAAATATTGTGTAATTTCTCCCAGATAAGGTACCTAGAATAGTCAGATTTATAGACAGAAACTTAATGGCGGTTGCCAGGGGCTGGGGGAGGGGAGAATGAAGGGTTAGTGTCTCACGGGGACAGCGCTTCAGTTTAGGATGACAGACATGTTCTGGAGGTGGATGCTGGTGATGGCCGTATAGCTGTGGGAATATATCTAATGCCACTGAGCTGCACACTTAAAGATGGTTAAAATGGTAAATTTCATGTTATACGTATTTTAACTTCCATTTTTAAAAAGCTTTAAGAATACCTTACCAAGAAAAAAAAAGGCAGATCAGGGAAAATATAGGAAGATGTTAACAGCTACGGAATCTGGGTGATGTTCCAAAGAGAGTCACTATGCCCCTCTGCCTAGTTTTGCTTTCTGACTTTTAAAAAACTATTCTCATAATAACACTAAAGCTAAAAAGAGGGGATTGGGTTATCAACCCTGCCGCTTCACTCCCTTCTGCAGTTATGCATCCGTATCCTTGACATTGGGCACCATCCCCCACCCCGCCTCACCCCACCCCGTATCAGTCTATACAAAGTACCATAGTCTCAGGGCTTACAAACAACAGAAAGTCTCAGATTTGAAGGTTGAAAATCCAAAATCAAGGGGCCAATATGGCCAGGCTCTGGTGAGAACCCTCTTCTTGGTTCCCAGCAGGCAACTTCTCACTGTGCTCACATGGGGAAAGGGGCAGGGGAGCTCTGGGGGTCTCTTTTATAAAAACACTAATCTCATTCATGAGTCTGGAGCCCTCCTCACCTACCAAAGGCCCTACCTCCTAACACCATCATCTTTGAGGGTCAGGATTTCAACATCTGAATCTTCAGGGGACACAAGCCTTCATATCAGAGTGCCATATGACTTGCTTTGATCAATGGGATGGCAGTGATATGCAGCGAGCAGAAACTTGAAATGCCTCGCACAACAAACCTGCTCTCCTGCCTGCTGACACAGACCAGGAAAGAACACACCTCGGGTCGCCTGCGGGTCCAAGGAGGACAAGAAACACGTGGAATAAACCTGGGCCCAACCCACAACGCAGAGGCAAGCCCAGTCTGGATCTGCTGAACCCCAACAAGCCTACTCACATGACAGCAAAAAAGCAATGTTTACTGTGGAACACCGCTGAGATTGTGGGGCTGTTTGTTAGGGGGCCTAATTATGGCAGTAGCTGACTGATACAGGGAGTTTCTCAGGAAAGAAGGGAAGTCACTAGTCTGAACTGCATCTGACAGAGAGTTGCTCTCTGGTTAAGACAAGCAGAGTAGGTAGCTTATGGGTGTAAATGTTAGCATGGAACGGCCTGCACAGAACTGCTGGACCCTCATTGCATGCTGTCTGACCCAACCATAGGCCCTGGGAAGGCTGTCTGGACTCCAAGCAACCCAAAGCGCAGATGTCTACCCCAGCAGGACTGAGGGGAGGGGCTGGAGGAGGCTCGGTTCTCAGCTTGGCCCCTGCCCCTGCCTGGGATGGAGACATCACGCAGGGCTCCTCCTCCCTTCCTGAGCCCTGAGCACCAGCCTCCCCGGATTCAGCCACCTCAAGGCAGATCTACTTCTCTGCCTCAGTTCAGCATGCTGGCCAGGTGCTCCCAACACTGGGACATGCCCTGCCCCTAGTCCTTGGGGAGCAAGGTCCCTACTTGCCTCTTAGAAGATACCTGAAGCAGAGCCAGGGCTGAGGGGCAGAACCTGGCAGCAAGGGGCAGGCAGATGGGGGAGCTCGCAGTCTGCACCCCTCTGGGGCGAAAAGCAAAGGCTGAGCCCTGGTGGTGCCCAGGGAACCCCGAGTACAAATGCCACCTCGAGCTGTGGGTCGGTGGCAGGCACGGCGGCCGAGCCTTCCCTTTATCATCTGCAGCAAAGCATTTACAGTCAATAAACGGGCTAATTAATTCTCTTCAAAGACCTCTCAATTATTCATCCTGGGCTACAGAGAGAACAATTAGAGCCCACTGACAGCTCTGAAAGTGGAAGCAGGCAGGGCCGCAGAGCTGAGCCCCCTGGGTCCACACAGTCTCAGGGGTCCCCAGGGGACGCTCCCCTGATAGAGACAAAGCAGGCTTTATCCCTGGCACCCCTCCCCCCACCCCTGGCAGGATGGAATATCTCTTCTTCCTCAAACTTGCAAGCAGCCTAGCTCATTCCCCTCACTTCTCAGGGAAGAAAGCCAAGACCCCAAGCGGTCAGTGACTTCTTTCGTCCAATAGCCCACCAGAGCAGACCTATGGACACAAAGCCAGGCTGAGGGGTGTGTGGCCTCCCTTGAGGGGCTGCCAGTGCGGGCAGTGGGGCTGCTGGACTTGAGCTGAGCCCTCTCTGCCTCCAGAAAGAGGTCTGTGCTGGAGGAGGGGGACAGGAGGGAGAGGGGAGAGCCAATCCATCAGCAACTGCAGGCCAGGCTGGGGAGACCTGCTACCCCACCGACAGCGGAAGGCACCCTGGGGCGGCTGGCCAGAGCCCAGAGGGGACGCTCGGCTTCCACCGGGAGCAGTCCTGGCACCCCGGCAAGAATCTTCCAGAGCCGGTGACGGTGGGGCACTAGCTTTCTTTCTCTCCTCGAACTTCCTGGAGTCCCATCCTGGGGCCGCGAGGGAAACAGCAGCTGGCCTGTCCCCTGTTCACTTTCTCCTCTCCAGCCCCAGGTCCCCCAGGGCCAGCTCTCACTCCCCTGACTTCTCCCAACAGTCCCGGCCAGCCGGCAGGCAGAGGGTTAACTCCTGGCCGCTCCCTACCGCGCAGAGTGGGGGGTGGGGGGTCGGGGGCGTGCCTGTCGGGAAGTATGGATTTCTGCAGTGGTTTTACTGGAAAAGCTGTAGCTGAAGGTGGGAGGGGGTCACCATGGCAACTTCTGGCTATGGGAACAGGTTGGCTGGTGGGAACCAATTCTTCCAGGGGCCCAAGGGGGCCCGGCTGGCGCTTGGCACCCGGGGGGCCCCTCGGAGGATCCTCAGCGTTTTACGGCGGCGCAGAGACCCTCCCCAACCTGGAA
>SJYQ01097048.1:0-10138 GCA_006410935.1 Redunca redunca
CCAGCTGATCCCCCTCAGAGTCCCACCCCAAACAAGGGCTCCATGTCAAACCAAGCTGAAAACTTTACAAGCCTTTACCTCCTCCTGAAAATTTACCAGCTGCATTCAAGGTCCTTGGAATTCCTACAGGGTCTGGAAAGTCTTTAACTCACTGTTTCCCAAGTGTATTTGGCCTTGGAACATCCCAAGTTCCCCATCTAGAATCCTCAGCCCCATCCTATCTTCTGCCCCACCCAGACTCCTCCTGTTTCTGGGAATCTCCCTTCCCTCAAAGCCCAGCTCAAGGATGACTATCCCAGCCACGCAGGCCACCAAGTCCTAAGCCCACCCGCAGGTGTGGGCCTGGCCATCTTCCCCTGACCCCACAGGGAGCAACTTCATAGGGAAAAGAGATGAGCAAGGGCACGAAAGAGGCTTGCAACCAAGCCCTGAGTGGAAAACGCAGGCTACAAAGCTGCGTACTATAAATTATGATACCGTTTTGTTGCTGTTAAAAAAAAAAGGAAAAAATACACCTGTATATCTATACATAGGAAAACGTGAAAAGACATATGTCAAATATTAATAGTGATTATCTGGAGTACGGGAGCCGGAAAATTTTCTCCTGTATAGAGCCAGACTGTAAATATCTTAGGCTTGGAGTCATATAACTCTGTAGTTGCTCTAACGCAGCCATAGATCTAGAAGATATCTACACCAATGGGAAAGCTATGTTCTAAAAGCAACCTTATAAAAGCAGGTGACTGGTCAAAAGGTCATAATTTGCCAGTTTCTGATCTGAAGATTGAATATGTGATTTTTAATTTGTCTATTTTATATTTTTAAGTATTTTTCAAAATTTCCACCATAAACATATTACTTATATAAACTAGAAAGGAGGGAATAACCAATAAATTGTTCATTTTGGGGGACGGAGGGATAAAAATTAGGTATTTGGGATTAAAATACACATACTACTATATAAAAAATAGATAACCAATAAGGACCTACTGTATAGCACAGGAAACTATAATCAATATTTGGTATTAACCTGTAAAGGAAAAGAATATAGACAAATACATGTACATATATGTATAACTGAAGCACTTGGCTGTATACTTGAAACTAACACAACTCTGTAAATCAACTATATTTCAATAAAATTTTTCTTAAAAAAGCTCGCACTGCGCTGTGAGAGCTTACAAAGCAGCCTCTCCCACACATCTTGGTGGCACAGGAATGGAAATCCCTACGAAGTCCAAGCCGGCCATCTCTGTAGCTCAAGCAGGACTTCCCTGTAGCTCAAATGGTAAAGAACCTGCCTGCAAGGCAGGAGACCAGGGTTTGATCCCTGGGTTGGGAAGTTCTTCTGGAGAAGGGAATGGCAATCCACTCCAGTATTCTTGCCTGGAGAATTCCATGGACAGAGAAGCCTTGGGGGCTACAGTCCATGGGGTCGCAGAGACGGACACGTCTGAGGGACTAACACATACATGAGGTCTAAGCTGGCCATCTCTAGTGAAATGACGAATGTGCATACCTTTTAACCCAGAATGTCCCTCTGTTAGAATCTACCCTGTAGGTTCCTACTGAAATAATGCACCGGTACGGTTCTGTTCTGGACTCTGGCATATGTTGAAAAGAGCCCAAGTCTGGAAGTGACCTATTTGTTCCTCAGTCGGGAACTGAGTAAACCAGTTCCCAGTAAACTGAGGACATCTGAAGTAGGACATGTGAACTACAGGGTACTACAAATACTACCCAGCAGTGTGAAGAAAAGGCAGCTCTGATGTGGAACAATCTCCAAGAGATACATTTTAAGTGAAAAAAGGCAAATAGGAGAATATGCATTTTAAAAAGGAAGAAAATACTACAGGCATATAATCACTTAGGAACGCTGCTAACTATCTTGGAATGACGCACGAGCCTAGGAACACTGCCTACAGAGGAACCAGGAGGCGGGGGGTGGAGATGGAAGGAAAACTTACTGTCTCCTGCACCTTTTCAATTTGGTATCCTGTGTAAGAGTCTTCTATTCCAAAAATGTGAAAAGAATGAATAAAATGGAATTAACAAAATGAATCACCCCAAAAATGACACAGGGGCCTCAAAGGACTCTAGCCAGTCAGAGCAAAGAAAGCTGATCCTGACCCTGTTTCCTCACCTGTGGGGAGGAGGTAACCTGTGTGGCAGGCCCACCTCCACCTGGGAGGCTTGAGAAAGGCGAGGTGTTCACCCAACCTGCACAGTGACCAACTCCATTGAGCACACGAGTCCCCACTCCCCTGGGTCCCCTTGCTTGCCTGGATGTCCTCAGGGCTCCAGCCCACAGTGTTTGCAGAAGGTGGTAATAATGCTGAGGGACTTGGGGCACAGGAAGCCCAGACCCCTATCTGCCAGTCTTCGGCCTGGTGGAGGCCTTGAGCCCTGCAGAACCACCAAAGACCCAACGCCGCCAGCAACACACCCTCCTGGTTGGGTCGCCTCTTCCTCCATCTCCACCACCACCCAACGCACGCCATGAAACACCACGCTGGGCCTGGCACCTACACCCCAGCCCCACCCCCAGCAGGTGGGAACATCTACCAGGCTCTTCACAAGGGAGGGTGCCCTTCTTAACCCCAAGAAGCAAGAGACTAAGAAAGGGGTTCTTGGCCCGTGTTTGTGCATCCCAGGCCCTCCAGTCAACACACAGGAGAATGAGCTTCTTGCCACCTCATCTGCAGGCAGTTGCACCCCCCAAAACAATGCCAAGCCTTTACTTTCACATCTCCCCTGGTATCTCACAGCCTCCTGAAAGATGGAACAAGCAGGAATTGCCTTTTCCATTGTATTTTTCAAAGAATGAGGCTCAGGGGAGCAAAATGACTTCAGCCGACACTTTAGGAGACAGCGACCACCGCCAGACCGCCTGGCTCACTGTCCTTCCCTCTTCCCATACTCTGTCAGGCTCTCGGAACCTCTTCTTCTAAAGATGACCATCCCGCAACACGTGCAGGCTTCACTGCTTCATCAGCTTCCTGAAGCCCGGCCCCGCTCCCAAGCTCTTGGGCACACTCATCTGACAAGACGGGAATAAGCCAACCCCCCATTGTCCTCTCCAGGGAGTCCACACACACATGTCTAAGAGACAAGGGGGACCTGATTCAATGAGACCAATGTGAGCAGCTCCCAGGACGGGAAGAAATGACCAGGTCCTGCTCGTCTGCTGGCGACCTACCCCTTCTTCAAGTTCGTCACATAAGCGCTCTGGAGGGCAGCTTCCAGGAAGTAGGTGAGCTCGTAGTCGACTGGGTGCGAGCCTTTCAGGTGCCGGGATGTGGTATTACTTGTGACCTAGCAAGGGGGACACAGAGAGAGCTGCTGTTTGCAGGTTCCAAGGCTGAGGGGCTGGGGCCAGGGTCAGCCCAGGCAGGGGCAGCGGCTCCAGCACCTCCCAAGCCCCCGGGCATCTCAGGGACACGTAGCACAGTATTCAGACCAAACGCAACCTGACCTGCTTCCATTTAAAATAAGTCTACAATATAATACTTTCCAGCAATATTAACTATTCACATGAAATGTTACAGGAGTATCTAAGGGAACACAGAGACTAGCAATGGTTATGGAAGAATCTCAGCATCTTCTATGCTTTAAACTGAGTGGATGGTTTCCTACCCACTAAGTATTACATTGTATGATTTGAAGACAGACTACATGTCATTTTATTATACTCTGTCAATCTACAATATATTAGACCAATGCTTTATCTAAAATGCTTTGATTTTTGTATATCTTGACAAATTTTACTACCCTATGTAATAAATGTGTATTTTTGTACTTGGAGAAACTGTTGCTAAATTTTAAAGTTGTTTGTTTTAAAGGCATTGATAAGGGATATGTATGAAGTCCATACTGTCTGTCAAATAAAACACTACCCTTCAGAAAAAATAAGTAAATAAAATAAGTCTAAATCATTCTCTGCATGCAAATGCCGGATGCCCACAACAGCCCTCCAACGCTGGTTTTATTTGCACTTCAGAGGAAACTGAGGCTCAGAAAGTGCCTGAGAACACAAAGCTGGCTTGAGCCATGATCACAGACTCAAGTCTGGCCCTGTATTTATTGGTGCATTCATTCAACAAGCACTCAAGTGGCTACCAAATGCCAGGCACTGCACTGTCACATACCTCAGAACAGCTGGATGGCTGACCCCAGGTCCCTGGGGAAGCTGAGGAACAGCTATACTATTAACTGAGCTGTCACTTAAGCTCAGCTCTGGGAGGGCCTGCCTTCACTATGCCACCTCCCTCTCTGATCAAGGGGAAAAAAAATTAACGAGCCATCCACCCTATTTTTCAAAAGCTGACGTAGGTTTAAGAAGGATTCTTAGTTCCTCAGAGGTTGGGGCTGGGTCTTAGAAGGCATACCCAGTCTTGCCGAGAATGCACAGGGTTCCACGGCCTGCCCTCCCCGGACCCACATAACCAGTTATCGAGGCCCATCTGTGAGCCCAGAGTCCCTGGGGTGCTGATTCCAGCCCTGAACACCGTTACAGCTCATCGCCTACATCGTCCCCTTTACAGAGTCCAAAGGCCAGGCTTCTACTGAATGGGTGACTTTCTCTTTTTCCTGAATGCTTCCTCCAAACCATACGTAATTCAAATGTGAAGAGCTTCTAAAACACTGCATGTGACCTTGGCAGAGGTCAACTCAAGTCTCCACATGGACCTGTGCCAGTGAATACACTCGAGTCCTGCTTCTGCAGCCTTAAGAATGGGCCTCTTCCCCACCAGGGGATCCAAGAAGGGACTCCCAGGGCACCTGAGAGTTGAGAAGAGTGTCTCCAAGGACTGGCCTGACTGCACCCTTCCAAGGGGAGTGGGTGGTGTTGACCAGTCGCTAAGTCACATTCAACTCTTTGAGACCCCATGGACTGTAGCCCGCCAGGCTCCTGTGTCTATGGGGGTATTTCCCAGGCAAGAATACTGGAGTAGGTTGTCATTTCCTTCTCCAGGGGATCTTCCGGATCCAGGATCGAATCTGTGTCTCCTGCAGTGGCAGGTGGATTCTTTACCACTGAGCCACCCAGGAAAGCCCTCCAAGGGGAGAGGAGTGGGCAAATAGACTAACGTAAGCCTCATCTATTAAACAGGGATGAATACAATACTTACTTCATAGAGCTGTTATGAGGGCTGTCTCAAACAGGGCTGTCAAATTTAGTCATACGAGCTGAGCTCATCAAGGAGCTTGCCAGCTCCCCATAGACAGCGTGGACTCTTCTATTTATTAAAACTGTTTTCTGGCAGTAAAGAGTCTCATGCTAACAGGATCAGGATACTATAAGGAGTTTCCAGAGCATCTTAAGGATGGGTGCAGGGCCCTCTTTTCTAATTTGCACAAGCATAACCTCTGGGGTTAGCTGGCGGGGCTGGAGGGCTGGTGGTGCACAGATACACATGCTCAGCAGAGGGCAGTGATGACGACAGGGTTGTCATTTCCAGCTTACCTTCTCCAGTTCTTGTAGGAACACCTGCGCAATCCAGGAGGCTCTCTCAAAACAGGTGATCACTTCCTCCTCCCTCTCAGTCAGGCGGGGGCGGGAAGCAATGGAGTTGGGCAGGCGTTCCAGGGAGAGGCCTGCAGGAGGAGGGGCGCACTTCGGACNCGGACCTGCCCTGCTTGAAGGTGGGGGTGCCCAACTCCAGGCCCCTCTCAGGGGCCCAGGGTGGCCTCACTGAGACTCTGGAGCAGCCAGTGGGAAGCAGAGGTCCGGGGAGATGGGGGGAGGGCCTAAAGCAAGAATGGTATTAGCAGCGGCTGGCATCAAGCGGTGGGCAGACAGCAGGCACCCGTGCCCCATGTGGGGAACCACACTGGTGGTACCCGCATGCCCAACTCCTGCCTGGCCTTCCAGACAGCACTCCACGAAGCAACCCTGACCCCTCCCCAGGCACTCCCCATGTCTACATCCTGGAGCGGTTATTTACATCCAACTCTTCTCTCCCCCAGTAGTTCAACTTGAGCAAATGAGTCTCTTTGGACTGTAAAAGTGCCACAGTCCTTGCACATGGTAGATGCTCGATTACACAGCACTTACACACAGACCTCTTGAGGAACCAACCAATCTCTACCCCGCCTATGTTACATGCTCAGGTCCTATGTGCCTGCAGGGAAATCTGCTGTTTTTGTGTCCCTGGCATTCACTTCCCATTCTTTCAGCAGCAGCACCTCACTTTCCCTTTGAGTGTCCATCCCACAGCCTCAGCCCCCATGGTTCACAGGGTAAAGACCCCATCCCATCTCCAGGGCAGGCGCGTGATCCAGGCTGACTTATCAACAAGCCCACAGTGCTTGGCTAGGGTGTGCATGTGGCCAGGTGGGCTCAAGAGGACCCGATCCCACAATTCTCACCCCTTCCACTGGGCTTGTTAAGCAGCTAAGAGGTCAGACTGGAAATGTTAGGGAAAGCTGACCTTAAAACGAAGCTACATAATGTGAATGTTATTAACATGATGGTACACTTGAAAAAGGTTAAGATGGTATATTTTATACATGTGTGTTTTCTTACCAAAATTTAAATATAAGAAAAGTGAAGTGAAAGTGAAGTCGCTCAGTTGTGTCCGACTCTTTCCAACACCGTGGACTGTAGCCCACTAGGCTCCTCTGTCCATGGGATTCTCCAGGCAAGAATACTGGAGTGGGTTGCCATTTCCTTCTCCAGGGGATCTTCCCAACTCAAGCATCAAACCCAGGTCTCCTGACTGGCAGGCAGACGCTTTTAACCTCTGAGCCACTCTAAAGTCAAAACAAAAACAAAAATCCCGAAACTATAAGAAACCAGGAAGAGAAAGCTGTGAAGGAAAACAACTACATTTATATCTGTTGTTGTTTTAAGACAGGAAAAAGATTGACTAAACTCTTAGTCATTAAAAAAAAAAAAAATGAAGTCTACACAGAGCAGAGATGAGACTTGATGGTAAAGGGCAGATTCCTAAAGAGTTTGAACACCTTGCTTGAAGAACTACACCCTGAAAACTTCCAATGTATGCACCAATAAATCACTTCCCCTACTTCTCCCTCGAGGCAGGGGAGGGGTCAAAGTCTGCTTAAATTGTACTCCTGACTAGAGAGAGCTGTCCTAGATGGCAGTTCTCAGTGGGCAGAACTCAGATGGTTCTCATCTTTGTGCCCACACAGTATGTGACATGTAGTAGGTGTTCAAGAAGAACTGACTGAAGGAAGGGATAAGTAGAGAATCCTCAACTCTCTGCCTTTGGCCCTAACATCCAACTGATGACCATTTAACATTTCAAACCTCCTCTCCCCTCCCCCTCTCTTATCTCCTTATTTCAGGCTTTATCTCTTGAGTAGATAAAGAGAGAAATTGCCTTCCTGTCACGTGCAGCTCACAGTTCTGCCTCCAGGCTCTCATCCGTCCTGCTCACGGCTCCCAGGGTGATCCTTCTAAAACTCCACTGCTTACAACCCCTCCAAGGGTCCCTGCTGCTATAGCACAGGGTCCAAACTCCTGACTCTCTGTGCCACACCCTCCCAGGTTCATCCCTGTCAACTCCCTAGCCTTGTCTCTCACCACACATTATAGATTAAATGTTTGTGTCCCCTTGAAAGTCACATGTTGAAAACCTAAAGCCCAAGGTGATGATATGAGGAGGCTAGCCTTGGGGAAGTGATTAAGTCCTGAGGCTGGAGTCTGTAGGGACCCCAGAGAGCTCACTCATCTGTTCCATCGTGTGAGCACACAGCAAGATGTTGGCAGCCTGCAATCCGGTTCAGCAGTAAAGAACCCACCTGCCAATGCAGGAGACACACGTTTGATGCCCGGGTCACGAAGATCCCCTGGCGAAGAGAATGGCAACCTACCCCAGTAATCGTGCCTGGAGAATCCCATGGACAGAGGAGCTTGGCAGGCTACAGTCAGGGGTCTCAAAGAGCCAGACACAACTTAGCAACTAAAATCAGTAACAAACAATCTGGAAGAGGGGCCTCACCAGAACCTGATCTTGATTTCAGACTTCCAGCCTCTAGGACTATGAGGAGCAAGTGTCTGGGGGGTACAACCAGCCAGTCTGTGGTGCTTTGCTCTAAGCCTGAGCTGACAAGGACAACAGACCTGCTGCACCCGCACCCAGCCTCTGCTCCCAGATGCCGACTGCTCAGACTGCTCCTCTTGCCTGGCATGTAAGGACCCCCAGAGTCCACCCAAAGTTAGAGCTCACCTTCTGCCTCACCGAGTGCCACCTCCTCTGTGGAGGCCCTCCTGATACACCCTGGTATAACCAACCACCTCTCCTGGTCTACACTTTACATATTTCAGCCCCACCGTTTTTTATACTTATTTATTTGTGCACATGTTTGCTCAGCCAGACTGTAGGCTCCTTAAAGGCATAGGCCTCATCACGTTCCCCTTTCTACAACCTGGCACACAGTAGGCACTATGCAAGCACTGGCTGGCTGAACAAACGACAAGCCGGATCATGTCTGACAAAGTACAGAGTACAAACACAAGGTAAGGAATTACTGCTTTTCTTGGCTAGATGTCAACCCATATGGATTCAGTGACCTTGCCCTCTGCCAGGATGGGGTGTGAACTGGTTCAAAGGTTGGGGTGCCTCAGTCTGGGAAACGCTGGGCACAGCCCGTGAAGGCCCTTGCTCAACACAAAGACTCAGTTACCCGGGTCACCAAGTGTCAACATGCCTCTTGCCAAATGACTCAGAACCAGGAGAGGACTGAAGGGGGAGGAGGAACAGAGGGTGAGCTGGAGGAGATGCAACCAGAAGGCAGAAGGCGGCAGGTCCCCCGCATCACTGCTAGTGCTGGCCCAGCCTCTCCTCTCAAGACCCTGGCCGATGCTCCCTGAAGGAGGCGGGACACAGAAACTGTTCACGCCTGGCCTGGAAGCCAATGGCTGGAGGGCACAGCCAACTCCAGAAGACACAGAGAGGGTCTGCTTCCACACATCCTGTGCCCGCACTCCCCACCCCGGGCCAGAGATATGCCACTGGCTGGGTTCCCTACTGCCGTACCTCTGAGCCCAGAACTAGGGCGGGTGATGCCAGCTGCCTGGCAGGTTCAGGCTGCCAGTTCCAAGACCCCGGTGGGCTGGCCGCAACAAAGCATCTGTCTGTGGGGCCACCACCTTCCCTGCACGTCATCCATTCCTTCAGCTCCTAGCAGGGGCCTCTCCACTGTGCTTCTCGGAGAATTCTAAATCCATCCTCCTTGGAAGCTCACAGAGAAACCACCTCTTCCCTGAAGGCTTCGGAAGTCTCTCAACTCCAGAACCAGCAGAATGTTTTAGCTGTGTCTCTCCTCTGCGTGTGCCCTTCCCCTACACTGCAACTTTCCTCTCTGCCCATTCCTGGTTGATCTTTGCACCCAGTGAGAGCAAGACCTGGTGTTCACTGAGTGGAAGGATGCAGAGAGGAATGTGCACGTTCACTCAGGCAGAGTGCAGAGCCTGGTGAAGCTTCTCCCTCTCTAAAAAACAGTTCATGCTGAATTTATAAACAAACCGTAGCATATTTATATAATGGACTACTACTCAGAAATAAACAACACAGATGAATCTCTCAGAACTTATAATTGTGCAGAAGAAGCCTGATATCAAAAAGTACAGGCTCTATGATTTCAGTTATATGTCATTCTAAACAAGAGCAAAATTATTACCTGTATTAACAGAAAAGAAGCAATCATTGCCTGGGGTGGGACTGGGGAAGGGACCAGTAAGCAAAGGACCTTAGGGAATTTTCTGGGGTGATGGAAATGTTCTTTGTCTTTACTGGGCTGTTGATTACATGGGTATCTACATTTGCCAAATTCATCAAATTACACACTCAAGACCTAGGAACTGTATAAAAATATATCTAAAAACAATAAAAATATTCCTCTTTTAAAGGAAGCAATTATGACTCTAGGGAACTAATGAAGATCAAATTAGAGGGGACATAGTCATTGAAGTGGTGGTGTATGAAATAATTTCCAACATACAGAAGACCAAAAAGCTTCCTGGAGCTCCTCCTAGTGAGAGTCACAGTCCAATTACTGAGTTCTGTCCATAAAAAAAGGCTTCTTTGCCTTATATTTGCTCTTTGATTCATCTGAAGGTCCATTTTCCTGTCTATGAATATCTAATGGGAAATATACCAGGGACTCC
>SJYQ01097054.1:0-16181 GCA_006410935.1 Redunca redunca
GGGTTCTTGCTGAGTTGAACACCTGCCTTGTGGCACCAGTGAGGAAGAAGCACTGCAGGAGGCGGACACGAGACTCCAGGCAGCAAAGGCCTTCTTATTCCTTGGCTACATACCCTGGCCCACTACCCACAAAAAGCCCCCAAGTCAGGTTCTTCTGGCCCCATAGCTGGACCACAGAATCAGTAGGGTGGATTCTGGATGTCCGTGACGACGTCCCCGAGGACAACCTTCTCCCACTCTGACAGCTGAGCCACCAAAGCGCGATTTGGACGCATGTTGTTTTCACACTTCTTGAGGTAGGCCCAGGACCTCTGTGAACCAAGGAGGGGAAAGCAGACTTCAGGGTTGGACCTGGGCCCCTTCCACTTCGAAGAGAGCCAGCTCAGGAGGGCAAGAGACACTTTCCCAGGGGCTAGCAGCAGAGCTTAAGGGCAGGACAAAGAAACAGCAGCAGCCTGGGGTTGACAGACCAGGGCGAAGCAGTCAAGGAGCTGGCTCTGCCTTGGGCAAGGCCTCTGCACCTCTGCTACTGCATACAGAGACGGAAGTCACTCTTCTGTCAGATGGCTCCTGAAGGCTGAGAAAACATGTGAGACCCACTGTGGATGAGGACGCACCATGCCCATGCCTGCCACTCAGTGCTGCCTCCAAAAGATTTGCACTGGATTTCCCTGGTGGTCCAGCGGCTGAGACTCCTGCCAAGGCAGGGGACACGGGTTTGACCTCTGGTCGCAGAAGATTCCATATGCCTCAAAGCAACAGAGCCAGCGCACCAGAGCCACTGAAGCCTGCATGCCCTAGAGCCCATCTGCAGCAGCCCAAGGAGCCCCGCAGTGAGAAGCCCACCCACGCACCACAACCAGGAGTGCGCCCCACTCGCCACACACAGAGAAGGCCCTCAGGTGGCAACAAAGAGCCGGCACAGCCAGAAAGAATATAGATGAACAAAAACAAAGGTTTGCATGAGAAGTGCAATGGATGGAAAGAGGAAGAGAACTTGGGCAAATCTCTGAAGAAGGAAAACTGAAGCTGCCTTTGTTCACGTGCCCATCCCCAAATACAGGAAAGGTTATCACATGAAGGAAAGTCATCAGCTGGTCTCCATCTGATGGAGAAAAAGGAAAAAGGCAAAAGCGGTGCCTCAGCAGGCTGTGGAACAGAAGGAAACTATCTCAACATAACAAAGGTCACATATCAAACAGGTCACATCATACTCAGTGGTCAAAGACTGAAAGCTTTTCCTGTGAGACTAAGGGGAACCAGGCAAGGATGCCCACTTCCACCACTTGTATTCAACATTGTACTGGAAGTCCTAGCTGGGGCAATTAGGAAAAAAGAAAAGAAAAGGCGTCCAAATCGGAAAATATGAAGTTCTGCAGCTCTGTTTGAAGCTGATATGAACTTAATGATCTCATATGTAGAAAACCTTAAAGAGTAAAACAAACAAACAAACAAAAAAAACTACAACTGTTAGAATGTAACAAAGTTGCAAGATACGAAATCAGTTGTGTATCTAACAATGAACAATCTGAAAAGGAAGTTAGGAAAATTTCATTTATGCTAGCATCAAAAGAATAAAATCCTTAGGAACAGGGACCAAAATGAGCAAGGGGTGGAAGAAAGGAAGAAGCTTCCAGAAGGTTGGATAGTGGGGAGACAGTGAGTGAGTGGGCTTCAAAGCAAAGCAGAAGGCTTTGTGGCAGAAGTGACTAATGGGAAATGTTGAGAAAATATGAGGAAGGTGGGAGAAAACAGAATAAGGTGTTCTCATCACAAGTAGAGAGATGAGCGCTGTTCTGGTATGAAGTGTAGACCTGGGGAAGTGGAATCCCTAATCTGCCACATGGGCCAAAAGTTAACCTTTTAGAAGTCAGATGGCCCAGGGCAAAGTTGCACAAATAGTAGCCATGTGTTAAGATATCTGAAGAACATGGTAATAAAAAGCATGTTCATATAGTTTGCATTTGCCTCTTAAAAAAAAAAAACTCTCAAAAATGTGTGTATCAAGGGGATGTACCTCAACATAATAAAGACCACACATGACAAGCTGACAGCTAACATCATACTCAACAGTGAAAAGCTGAAAGCTTTTCTCTAAGATCAGAAACAAGACAAGGATGCCTACTCTTGCCACGTTTATTCAACATAGTTTTGCAAGTCTTAGACAGAGTAAGAAAAAGACATCCAAACTGGAAAGGAAGAAGTAAAACTGTCTCTCTTGGCATACAACATATTATATATAAAAACCCCAAAGACTTCACAAAGACACTGTTAGAATGAATAAACAAAGCAGTAAAGTTATAGGATACAAAATCAATATACAAAAATCAGCTATGCTTCTACACACTGATAAAAAAACTATCAGAACTTCCAGTTGTGTCAAAAGGGTAAAATATCTAGAAATAAATTTAACCAAGGAGATGAACAACTTGTACACTGAAAACTATGACAACGATGAAAGAAATTAAAGACACTAGTAAATAGAAAGATAGCCCATGCTCATGGATTGGAGGAATACTGTTAAGAATGTCCATACCACCCAAAGCAATCTACAAACTGAACACAAACCCTATCAAAATCCCAATGGTATCTTTCAGAGAAATAGAACAAACAGTCCTAAAATTTGTATGGAACAACAAGACTCCAAATACCCGAAGCAATCTTGAGGAAGAAGAACAAAGCTGGAGGCATCATACTTCCTGGTTTCAAACTATATTGCAAAGCTACAGTGATAAAAACAGTATGATATTGACATAAAACATAGACACATATATCAGTGGATCAGAAGAGAAACCCCAGAAATAAGCCCCTACATATATGGTCAATTTAGGATAAAGAAGCTAATAATATACAATGATGAAAGAATGGTCTCTTCAATAAGTAGTGCTGGAAAACTGGACAGCCACATACAAAAGAATGAAACTGTTAGGAATCCCTTGCAGTCCAGTGGTTAGGACTCTTTGTTTCCATTACCGGGGGCCCAAGTTCAATCCCTGGTCAGGGAACTAAGATCCTGCAAGCCATGCAGCCAAAGAAAAAAGAAAAAAAAGAATGAAATGGGACCACTATCTTACACCATACACAAAAGTCAATTCAAAGTGGATTAAAGGCTCGAATAGAAGACCTGGAACCATTAAACTCCTAGAAGAAAACACAGGCAGTAAACTCCTTGACATCATTTTGGTGGTGACTTTTAGGAATTGACACCCAAAGCAAAGGAAACAAAAGCAAAAATAAACAAGTGGGACTACATCAAACTAAAAAGCTTCTACACAGCAAAGAAAACCATCAACAAATTAAAAAGGCAATCTGGACTTCCCTAGTGGTCCAGTGGTTAAAGCTCCACACGCTCATTGCAGGTAGGCACAGGTTCAGTCCCCGGTGGGGGGACTTAGATCCTGCATGCTGTGCAGTGCAGTCAGAAAAAAAAAAAAAAAAAAGATTACAAAGAAGGCTGTATACTGTCACCTTGCTTATTTAACTTGTATGCAGAGTACATCATGCGAAATGCTGGGCTGGATGAAGCACAAGCTGGAATCAAGATTGCAGGGAGACATGTCAATAACCTCAGGTATGCAGATGACACCACCCTTCTGGCAGAAAGCAAAGAGGAACTAAAGAGCTTCTTAATGAAAATGAAAGAGGAGAGTGAAAAAACTGGCTTAAAACTCAACATTCAGAAAACTAAGATCATGGCATCTGGTCCCATCACTTCATGGGAAATAGATGGGGAAACAGTGGAAACAGTGTCAGACTTTATTTTTCCGGGTTCCAAAATCACTGCAGATGGTGACTGCAGCCATGAACTTAAAAGACGGTTACTCCTTGGAAGAAAAGTTATGACCAACCTAGACAGCATATGAAAAAGCAGAGACATTACTTTACTGACAAAGATCTGTCTAGTCAAAGTTATGGTTTTTCCAGTAGTCACATATGATTGTGAGAATTGGACCATAAAGAAAGTTGAGCACCAAAGAACTGATGCTTTTGAACTGTGGTGTTGGAGAAGACTCTTGAGAGTCCCTTGGACGGCAAGGAGATCCAACCAGTCCATCCTAAAGGAGATCAGTCCTGAATATTCATTGGAATAACTGATGCTGAAGCTGAAGTTCTAATACTTTGGCCACCTGATGCGAAGAACTGACTCATTTGAAAAGACCCTGATGCTGGGAAAGGTTGAAGGCAGGAGGAGAAGGGGACGACAGAGGATGAAATGATTGGATGGCATCACTGACTCAGTGGACATGAGTTTGAGCAAGCTCTGGGAATTGGTGATGGACAGGGAGGCCTGGCATGCTGCGGTTCATGGGATTGCCAAGAGTCAGACACGACTGAGCGACTGAACTGAACAGAGAAGGAAAAGGCAACTTAAGAAGTGGGAAAAAATATTTGCAAATCATATAACTGATAATGGGTTAATATTCAAAATACATAAAGAAGTCATACGACTCAACAGCAAAAAAAAAAAAAAAAAAAACTAACAANTAACAAAAAAAGTCCAAATAATCTGATTTTTAAAAGGGCTAAGATTCTGAATAGACATTTTTCCAAAGAAGACATACAGATGGCCAACAGGTACATTGCAGCAGCCAAAACGCACCTCCCTTGGAGAGCCCTGAACAAACACTAGCAGAGAGCTGGGCAGCACCGGGGGCCATGCAGGCAGCCCTGCTGGCCACAGCTTTGCCCAGCCTGTGTCCTGGGTCTGCTCCAGGAGCCCAGCCTCAGGCCTCTAGCCCAGCCCATGGCACCCTGTCCTTGGGTGTGGTGTGTTAGGTAGAGCCCTTGACCCTTCCCTCTCAACCCCTCACTGTCAGTTAAGGTCCCGAGGCAGTGTTGGGGACCAATTCCTTTGAGGTGCAGTCTGACCTCACCTCCTGGACCAGGGAACACGTACCTTCAGGGTCTGCCCATTCCGATGCATAAGGTAGGCCAGGATGGCCGCACAGCTGCGGCTGATGCCCAAGGTGGAAAAGACCAGGATGACGGAGTTGAGCTCCAGGTGAATATCTGGAGAAAGAAGGAAAGGTGGAAGGCTGTGCGTGGCTTCCTTCCCTGAGGATCCGGAAGATGACTGGCCTCAGTGGATCCAAAAGTAGGTTCAGAACCAGCACGCCATGGTCTAGGCGGGTCACGTGACAGCTCTAGGATACTGTTTCGTTGCCTGGCAAATGATGTGTTTAGCGTCATCATAGAAAGGCCTTCTCTGAGCTATCCATGCTTCCTTCCCAGGAAGGTCGGCCACTGGCTGACTTCCCTAGGTGGGGATGGAAGGACCGCACCCCAGGGGCACCTGGGTGCTGGCAGAGGCTGTGTAGCCTGATGTGAACCACAACCAGTGAGCACTGGCTGCGGGGCCTGGGCACTCGAAGCCACCGTTTCCTCATTTGGAAAATGTGCTAATGGTACATTGCCTGCCTCATGAGGTTTTGCACCGTGCTTAGCCCCACCCCTTTTCTCCTGAGAGCTGGGAATCACCGTCAGTAATAGGTACAAGGCGCCATGGCCCTCTGTTCCCTGGGCACAGGCCAGTTAGGGCCTGGTTGAAGAATGCCCCTTACCAATGAAGTGACAGAGGTGGCGTAAAAAGGGTGTAATGTTTGCTTCCAGGGAATCTTCTATCTGGATGTGCAGAAGCTTGTCGGCGTCACCTACAAAACTAAACAGAAGAAAAGCATATCATCGGGCAGACTCGCCCAGAGCCTGGCTGTAGTGTTCTTCATCCACAGCAACAGGACCATAAGGGGAGGATGCTGAGCAGGGAGATGGGAGTAAATAAATGATCCCCTCTCAGAAAAACAGCACCTGCCTCAGAGGGGTGCTGTGTAGATTAAATCAACTCATCTATGTAAGGCATTTGGCAATCTGCTTGGCATATGACAGTACTCAGTAAATGGAATGTTATTGTTATTAACCAAACCTGGTGCTTTCCTGGAACACAGAGCAGACGGTGAGGATGGAAATATGTAATGAGTCTGCTATGTTAAATGGAGGAAGCAAGACTGACAGAGAGGCAATTGACAAGACTGATGGAGAGTGGTGGGGCTCCTGTTTTAGATAGGGTGGTCAGGAAGGCTTTCCCGAGGAGGTGGTATTGGTAAGAGGTTTAAAGGAGGTGACGGGACAAGCCAGGCGGTTATCTGAGCAAAGAGTGTTCCAGGTAGAGGAGAATCCAAGTGCAAAGGCTCCAAGGGCCAGGATATTTAGTATGCTTGAGAAACATCAGGGAGATCAGAGTGGCTAAAGCTTTATGAACAAGGGAGAGAGAAGAGGGAGATGAGGCAAGAGGCACATTCCAAGAGAAGATGCCTGCAAGGAGCTTGGCACAATGCCTGGTGTGCAGTGAGCACTTGGTAAATGTTATTTATGAAGAATACAGCCTGCTGGCCATTCACTGTGGCATGCAGAAAGGTGCAGTAGATTCAGGAATGAAAATATTCTGGTTTAGTTTCTTCATGACCATTTGCTGTGAAAAACACAAGCACCATTCACCATGCAGGCATGCATTCATTCTGTCCATCCACCCTTCCCTTCCCCTTCCTCTCTCGCTCCCGCCCCACCCGACCACCCACCCACCATCCATTCATCCATCTATCCCCAATCATTCATTCTTTCCCCAGACACTCGCTCGGTGCCTATAGTGGGCCAGACCTCGAGCTGAACCCTACTGGACACAAGATGAATGGAACAGGGCCTCTCCCGGCTTCAAGGAGCTCTCACCCTGACGGGAGGGGCGTACACATAAACAAATGGCTAATCCAATCAGCTAGGCTTTAGGATAAAGACCTACACATGCTGCTGAAGAGGAGGGGCAGGGAAAAGTTGAGGGAGCTGACAAAGCCTAACAATGGAGGAGACATACGGACGGAGAAGGTTGAAGGATACAAGGTTAACATATAAAAATCAACTGGATCTCTATATACTAGCAACAATCAGAAATTTTAATTTTATTTGTTTATTGATTTGGCTGCACTGGGTAGCTTGCGAGATAGTCCCCTCACCGGGCACTGAACCCAGGCCCTAGGAATGAAAGTGCCGTGTCCTAACCACTGGGACACCAGGGAACTCACATGACTGTTGGCAGGATTCAGTTTCTCACGGGCTCTTGGACTGAGGGCCTCGGCTCATCACTAGCTGTTGGCTGAAAACCATCAGGCCCTTGCCACGCAGACCTGTCTCCAGAGGACAGCTGGCAGCATGGTAGCTGACTTCCTTCAGGGTGAGTGAGCAAGACACGGCAAGACAGACGCCACGGTCTTTCTGTGACCCAGTATCAGAAGTGACAGCCCATCACTTTGCTTTACTCCATCCATTAGTGCACCTCAGTTAAGTCTAGCCCAAATGCTGTGAATGGTAGGTGGTGGGGAATCACCAGAAAGACTGCAAAGACATATTCCAAGTTTCCCTTTCGTTGATTTCTGTTGAGTCAGCCGTCAATCTAATTACTGTTCCTTTGAAAGTCATGTCTTACTTATCTGCTTTTTTTTTTTTTTAAAGTATCTTCCAAAACTTTTTTTTCCCTTGCTATTTTATTTTTTTTTACTTTATTTTACTTTACAATACTGTATTGGTTTTTCCATACATCAACATGAATCTGCCACGTGTCTACACGTGTTCCCAATCCTGAACCCCTCTCCCACCTCCCTCCCAGTACCATCTCTCTGGGTCATTCCAGTGCACCAGCCCCAAGCATCCTGTATCCTGCATCGAACCTAGACTGGTGATTCATTTCTTATATGATATTATATACATGTTTCAATGCCCTTCTCCCAAATCATCCCACCCTCTCCCTCTCCCACAGAGTCCAAAAGACTGTTCTATACATGTGTGTCTCTTTTGCTATCTCACAAACAGGGTTATCGTTACCATCTTTCTAAATTCCATATATATGTGTTAGTATACTGCATTGGTGTTTTTCTTTCTGGCTTACTTCACTCTGTATAATAGGCTCCAGCTTCATCCAGTTTGTATCTGCTTCTTTTCACCTCTCTCTCTTGTTCTCAGCAGTCTCACTAAGTGCCTTGATGTGATTTTCTTTAGATTTATTGATTTTCATATAGTAATTTTTATTACCAGATGCCTCACTGAATTCTTGTGTTATATAAATTCTCTCTGAGCTGAATGTTATTAGCTTTTGATTAGGAACTAGAAGAAGTAGAGGCCTTGGTGATCATGACTGGACATAGCTGGGAAGACACAGGCTGACAAGCAAGGCTGTAAAGAACTTTCCTGCTCCATGAACAGTGGTGAGTGTGTGTGCGTGTGTGTGTGTGTGTGTGTGTGTGTGTGTGTGTCCCTAGCATCAGGAAAAATCTGAGGCATAACAGTTGCTGTATCCAATGTTTGTGTCTTCCCCAAATTCATATGTTGAACCCTAATTCCCAAAATGATGGTATTTGGAGGTGGGGCTTTGGGGAGGTGATTAGCTCATAAGGGCAGAAATAGAAACCCTGATGAGTGGGATTAGTGCCCTTGTGAAAGGGACCCCTAGAGAGCTTTGCCCTTTCCACAGCAAGAAGAGTCCATCTGTGAACCAACAGCAAGCCTTCATCAGACACGGAATCTGCCAGTGCCTCCACCTTGGACTTCCCAGCCTCCACACCATGAGAAATCCCATTGTTCATAAGCCACTGGTCTGCAGTATTCTGTTACAGCACCCCGGATGGACTGAGAGAGGGGTCACTTCTCACAGGGCCTGAGACAAGGAAAGCAGGGTAAACCAGGATTATTTTGCATCAGAATGTCAAAGCACCAAAAAAGCACTACTTTTGGTGAGATTTAAGTATGGGCTGTGGGGCAAGTGTAGGGTCTCAATCTGGGGTAGAGGATGCTATGCTCATGCCAGGAAGTCAAGAGCAGGCTAGCAATAGATGAAAACAATGCAGATTCCATTCCAGTGTGTACTGACTTCTAAAAGCCATTTCAGTTCTATCAGTGCATGCCACTAGAAGGCTTATATGAATAAATAATACTAATATAAAAAAAGTCAGTGGTATTTCTACTTACAATGGCCCTGTCTCCATGGAGATGTTGACATGCGCATTGATTTTCAAATCCTTCTGAATTTTAGGGTCGCAGGCTTGCTTGAAATTTCCCAGGTAGATCCTGCCTGGCATTATCTCAATAGGGTATGGCTGGAAGGCGTCCAGTTCCTGAGGAGGGGATGGTGAAAGCCTGCTGTGATAATAATCCCCAGAGAAGAAGCTGTTTTTGTTTTGTCTCTTGAGACGCGGCTCAGCAAACAAGCTTAGAAAGGCAAACTGGGATAGTGAATGAGACTAACCAAATGTTCATTGCAGCACTATTTACGTAGCCAGGACGTGGAAGCAACCTAACCGTCCAACATCAGGGGAATGGATAAAGAAGATGCGGCACATATATACAATGGAATGTTACTCGGCCATACAAAAGAATGAGGTAACGCTGTTTGCAGCGACAATGGATGGACCTAGAAGTTATTGTAACTAAGTGAAATAAGTCAGACAGAGAAAGACAGACACTATATGGTATCACTTATATGTGGGATCTTAAAAATATGATACAAAAAAAAGCACAAAAGAAAAAAGAAAACACACACACAAAATAAAAACATATGATACAAATGAACTTACTTAAAAAGAGACCCACAGACTTTGAAAATAAACTTATGGTCATCAAAAGGGAAAGATGTAGGGGGAAGGATAAATTACGAGTTTGGGATTAACATACAGACACTACAATATATAAAACAGATAATCAACAAGGCCCTGCTGAATAGCATAGGGACCTCTACTCAGTATTCTATAATAACCTATACGGGAAAAGACTCTGAGAAAGAGTGGATATATGCATACAAATGGCTGAACCACTTTTGCTGTACCCCTTTAACTAACACCACATTGTAAAGCAACGATATCCCAATATAAGGCAAAATTTAATTTTAAAAAATTATGTCAAAAAAATTAAAAACAAAACTACCATTTGATCCAGCAATCCCGCTTTTGGTAAATATCTGAAGGAAATGAAATGACCATCTTGAAGATATATCTGCACCCCACATGATCATTTGAGCATTATTCACAAAAGATACAGAAATGACCTAGAAGTCTGTCAATGGGTGAATGGATAAAGAAAATATGGCATGTATATACAATGGAATACTGTTTAGCCATAAAAAAGAAGGAAATCTTGTCATTTGTGACCACATGAATGGAATTTGAGGGCACTGTGCTGAGTGAATCAGTCAAAAAAAAAAGAAAAAAAAAAACCACTGCATGATCTCACTCACACGTGGAACTCCGAAAAAGCAAAACTCATGGTATTTCCAGGGGCTGTGGAGGTGGGGAAAAACGGGGAGATGTCAGTCAAGATTATAACCCTCCAGACATAAGGCAAACCAGCTCTGGGCATCTAATGTACAGCGTGGTGACTACAGTTAACAACACAATATTAAATACTTGAAATTTTAAGAAAAATTTCTAGATAGTACATCTTAAATGTTCTCATCGCTTACACACACATAAATGGTAATTGTGTGAGGTGATGGATGTGTTCATTTTACTATGGTAATCATCTTGCAACATATGAAGTGAAAGTGAAAGTGGTAGTTGCTCAGTCCTGTCTGACTCTGTGGGACCCCATGGACTGTGGCCCTCCAGGCTCCTTTGTCCATGGGATTCTCTAGGCAAGAATACTGGAGTGGGTAGCCATTCTCTTCTCCAGGAGATCTCCCTGACCCAGAGATCAAACCCGGGTCTCCTGCATGTCAGGCAGATTCTTTACCATCTGAGCCACCAGAGAAGCTGCAACATATATGTATATCAAATCATGTTGTACACCTTAACTTATACCTCAGTAAACCTGGGGGGTGTGGATTACAAAATTTGAGTGTTTCCAAGGAAAGATAATTAGAGCACCCATCAGGTGGTTAGAAACAAATATTAATAAAAATAATTATATTAAACAATTATTAATGAGACTTATAAACCAGTTGGAAAACACCCAGAGAAGCACACTAGTCTAAGATTGTTCTCAAAGCATGCCTCCAGAACTAATGAAAATGCCCCTAATGGTTCCTTGGGTGATCTCTTGCTGTTCAGATGTCTGTAATAAAACAGTGGATACTTGTTTATTGTTGGCATAGACTGGAAACTTACTGTTATATTTAGTAATATAAAACCTAGGCATGACCTCAAAAGAAAAAAAGGAAAAGAAACCCACTAACATTGAATAAACTGAAGTTTACAGAATATGATCTCGTGGTGGTGGTGGCTGTTCAGTCGCTGAGTTGTGTCTGACTCTTTGCAACCCCATGGACTGTATGTAGCACGCCAGGCTTCCCTGTCCTTCACTGTCTCCCAGAGTTTGCTCAGACTCATGTCCATAGAGTCAGTGATGCTATCTAGCCATCTAATCCTTGGCTGCCCTCTTCTCCTTTTGCCTTCAATCTTTCTCAGCATCAGGGTCTTTTCCAATGAGTTGGCTCTTTGCATCATTGGCCAAAGTATTGGAGTTTCCGCTTCAGCATCAAATTTGGAAAACTCAGTAGTGGCCACAGGACTGAAAAAAGGTCAATCCCAATCCCAAAGCAGGGCAATGCCAAAGAATGTTCAAACTGTTTAGAAACCCCCCTTTTTCCATCAGTTTTCCATAGGAAATGCTAACCAATATAATTTTAAAGGTCAAACCAGTTCTAAACCACCTCTGGCTCCAAGTTCGATTCAGAAACCCCATCTCAAGACCTCAAGCTAGTGTGCAGTCCACCTGGGGCTTTCAGAGCCTTCTGGCTTCAGCGCACCTCCCCTCCCAGGGAACCCACCGCCAGCCCACATTCCTCTGAAACTGTCGGCCTCAAAAGCTTTTTTATCAACGAGCAGACACCACTCTGAGTCAACCCAAGTCTGTGAGATGTTCGGCCCTTCCACGTGCAGGCAGGCAGGCCCACTGCCTGCAAATGTGACCCAAAGCACTCCCCAGGGTTCAGGGTGACCACCCCCGCAGGACACTCGGCTTGCTGGAGCCAAGTGAGCTCCTCCTGGCTTCATGTGGAAAATCTCACTCACTCTCACTGGTGGCAAATCTGTCAAGGCTCTTCCTGATGCTTTTGAACCAGCTTCCTTTCCCAGTAGTTTTAAGGGCTGTGGGGGAGTGGGTGTGACATGGATAAAAACATGCTCTGCTCTAGACAGCCACTGCCTACTAATTCTAGAGGACACAGTTTTGACAACCACATTGACAAATGTAAAAGAAACCAGTATCACAAACTAACATGTCCAAATTGAGCCCACTGCCTCCCCCGACACGGCTACAGTCCACAGGGTCACAGATAGTCGGACATGACTTAGCGACTAAACAGCAACATATAAACCAGGAAATTAGAAGTCACTCTGTCTAAAGCAGAGGGGCCATCTCAGAGTCTGAACTCCGTGCCTCCATCCCCCTGGCAGGAGTTCCTTGGGGAGCAGCGGAGACACATCTGCTTCACAACCGGTCAAAACACGTAACAGGAAGGGAGTGGGGCTTTCGTTCTTGCCCCTGAATTAGTAACAAAAGTCCCAAAGCAGGGAGAAGCCAGTCTAGGGAAGTACATCCTACGAAGGCCTCGAACAAGCAGCATAGGACTCACCTGTCCCGGCCCTGCTAGATGCCGCCAGCCACCGCCCCATCCCTCTTCCCAAACTACTTAAGAAGACTGGGGCAAGGACCAGTCTCAGGGGTATACACGTCAAAACTGACCAAACTGTACATTCTGACTATGTGCTGTCTTAACCTATGCCAATTCCACCTTCCTAAAGCTTTACAAGAAAAATAAAGGGGCTTTCCTGGTGATCCAGTGGTTAAGAATCTGCCTGCTGACGCAGAAGACACGGGTTTGATCCCTGGTCTGGGGAGATCCCACAGGCCACACAGTAACTAAGCCCACGCACTGCAACTACTGAGGCCTGTGCACCTAGAGCCCGAGGTCCGCAGGCAGCAAAGCCACCGCAACGAGAGGCCTGAGCGCCGCGCCCAGCGTAGCCCTGCTCTCCGCAGCTAGAGCGCGCCCACGCACAGCGACAAAGACCCACTGCAGCCAAAAGTGAGTATTAAACAAAAGAAAAAGAAAGAAGGTGAGTTATGAGCATGTGAGGTTTGCAGACAAGAAAGACCCCCTCTCGTCACTGCAAAGCCAGTAAGGATGCTCCTCTGGGAGCAAACAGGGGTGCCTGGAGGGACCCGGGAAGACTGGCTGTATAACTGCTGAGCTAAGAAGCACAGCCCAGCGGAAGGTGAGGAAGTCCCCTGGAGAGCGTCACACGGACACCCTGCGTTTGGGAACAGGCATGACCCCAGGCGTGGGTCCATGACTTTTCACACGGGCTGGCTGGAGCAGCCGCGCCAGCAAGGGCAGGAACAGCCTCATTCCCACCATCACACCCTCCGGGGGCTCATTCTGGGCTTCAGGTGAAGGAATGTGGATGGGGTGGGAGGTCCTGAGCTGCCAATGGAAGGGGAGGGACCTGGCAGGTACTCCTGTCAGGAACTCTCAGCTGGCTCTCTCTGAAGGATCCTTGGTACCAGATAGAAAGGAAACCAGCCTCAAAGGCCATCATTTGTGGCACACAGAACCAGGTGGGGCAGAATGAGAAGAGGGCACATCCCCACGACTGATAAGCAGCCAGTCACACAAGACAGGGCCCACACGGACCCCCAGCACCAAAGGGACCAGGACCGGAAGAGGGGAAGTAAGGAGGTATCCCTGAAGCTACCCTACACTCCTCCCCATTCCCAGTCCCGAGCCTGCAGACAATGGAAGGCTGCCCAACTCCGGGCAGGGAGAAGAAGACGTGAGTTGAGACTAGAACGTTAAACTAGCCTAGCTTGTACTGGACTGTTTTATTCCCTTTTAAAAAATTATTTCAACAGTACACAAAAGTAGAGAGAATAATGTAACAAACTCCTGGATCTCTCACCCTTCAGCAAACATTCATTATCAACTAATGGCCCCATTTTGTTTCATATATACCTCCAACTTGCTGACCCTCCCCAGATTATTTCGAAGGAAATTCTAGACGTCATGTTATTTTAATTATAAATATCTCATTATGTATCTCTAAAAGATAGAGACTCGCGTTTTCAGAAAGATAGCCATAACAATGTCACCACAACCTAAGAAAATCTGAAACAATAATTCCTTGCTGTTCAGTTGCTCAGTCATGTCCGACTCTTTGTGACCCCATGGACCGCAGCACACCAGGCCTCCCTGTTCATCACCAACTCCCGGAGCTTGTTCAGACTCATGTCCATTGAGTCGGTGATACCATCCAACCCTCTCATCCTCTGTCATCCCCTTCTCCTCCTGCCCTCAATCTTTCCTAGCATCAGGGTCTTTTCCAATGAGTCAGCTCTTTGCATCAGGTGGAATTCCTTACTATCACCAAATTCCAGTTCCTAGGCACATTTCTCCAGTTGTTTTATAGTACGACGAAACTGAAATTTCTCATAACCGAGAGTGGTCTGAAAGTATGGTATCGGCCCACGATGCTGCCCACGGCGAGTGAGAGCACAGCTGAAGTAATTGCTAGAAGAATGAAACCCTGCACGTTCACATTCCATTTCATTCTGACTCTTCAAGAAACTGGATGCTATAAAATTCCCCCAGGGAGCGCCCCTGTCTGCCTGTCACTGGCCCCCAGTGCTTACCTTATTCACCCTCTGGTTTGGCTCCAGACGCCTTGTGTAACACCTTGGCCACACCTTGTTACAACCCTTGTCTCCGCCAGTAGACAAAGGAATCCTTGTAGGCAGGGGCTCCTATCTCACTCTTTCGTTGTATCCTCTGGACCCAGCCAGGGTTTGTGAGGCCAGACGGCTAAGGATGGCCCCGCCTGTGTGGCTTTGACCACGACCCATCACCCAGAACCCCCCCGCCGCGGATCCCTGCTCTCTAAACTGGCTTCATCGATGAAACACCACACTGGCTTCTGCCTCCATCTGGCACTCATAAATTCATCACACTGGACTGGACTGGACCTCCTGGCTGCCCGAGTTCATTCCCAAGTCATCGTCAACATCTCTTCCACTATTTTCCACATCATCTGCCTCCTCCTGCTTCTCCAGCCTTGCTCGCCACCCCTTCGGCCCCCAGGGAAAGGCCCCACTCCCGACCGAGCCTGCCTGCGCGCAGGGCCCAGCTTGCCTGAGGCATCCAGATGATCTTCTGTGTCCGGAAGAAGTGATACATGGCCGAGAAGCGCTCGAAGCCTCCTCTCAGGATAAGGACGGGGTGGCGCGTGAGGTGGGTCAGTGTTCTGCCACACTCAACAGCCGCTCCAAGCACTAATCCTAAGAGCAGAGACCAAAGAGATGACTGTCCCCTGTGTGCTCACCGTTTGCCTAGAGGCCCAGTGGACAGGCACTCCACTCTGGAAAACAGCTATCGAGGAAACAAGCGAATATAAACAGAGATGAAAGCTACAATTAAAATTTAAAAAGCAATTCACCACCAAGTAAGCTGATCTTTGTCTGTAAATTCCAAGATTTCATTTTCATTTCCATATTGTTGCAAGGAAGGACAATCCAACATAAGCGAAATGTACATGTGTCTATGAAAGTGACAGTCGCTCAGTCGTGTCCAGCTCTTTGCGACCACACGGACTATACAGTTCATGGACTTCTCCAGGCCAAAATACTGGTGTGGGTAGCCTTTCCCTTCTCCGGGGGATCTTCCCAACCCAGGGATCGAACCCAGGTCTCCCACATTTCAGGTGGATTCTTTACCAGCTGAGCCACGTATGTGTGCATACAATATCATAAATGATATACCACACAATTCATCCATTTAAAGTATAGAAATCAATGTTTTCAATGTATTCACAGTTGTGTAACCATCACTGCAGTCAACTTCAGAACATTTTAATCACCTCCAAAAGAAACCATGTACCAGTTAAAGGGTTTCGTTCCTCACTTCCCTGCAAACATTCAGTTCTAAGCAATCTCTAACCTAATTTCTTATGGCTTGACCTGTTTTGGACATTTTCTAGAAATGTCCAATTATATAAATGTGGCGTTTTGCATCTGGTTGCTTTCCCCAGGCATGATGTTGTCAGACTTCATCTATGTTGCAGCAAGTGTCAACACTCCAGCCTTTTTCATAGCTGAATAATATTCCTCTGTGTGGCTCTCCGCCTTTGGTTTATCCACTGATCTGTTGATGAATATTT